>JAASAO010001099.1:0-28902 GCA_017311375.1 Mytilus coruscus | reverse complement strand
TATATATATATATATATATATATCTGTTATAGAGTCGTCACTGGTTCAAACGTACTTATAATATAATTATTTCTGTTGCTGTATCTTACATTAATTTGAAAGATCCTTTACAATAGATAATTCAGCTGACCTGTAACAATTCCATCTTCATGCCTTATATATCATGTACTGTGTTACGACGCTAGATAAAACTGACGAGAAAGGTAACACCCGGCCACCGAAAGCGTTATTATTATAGAGCCTAGGTGGCCGAGTGGTCTAACGCGTCGGGCATAGTGCAAGGTGATTTGGTGCCACGATATCTCAGTAGCATGAGTTCGAATCCCGGCCAGGAAGAACAAAAATTTGCTAACGCAGATTTATAGATCTAACATTGTTGGGCTGTTGTTTAGATGAATTATTGTTGTTTAGACGAATTATACAAGTCTAAATTTTTATACGTGTGCATGCAAAACAAATTTCTTGGAAGAGGTCTAAATACAGCACAAACAACATTTTCCAAAAGACCAAATGAGTGAAAAGTATATTTTAACAAAACGCATTTGACTAGCAGGTCGAACAACTGATGTTCTTAAACCCTGCTGACTGCCATTGGCGATTGCCAAATAAACAGATCACAAGATGTAACAAAATAGATCTTATCATTAATTTATTACCAAATAGAAAACAATTAACTTGCGGAAAGATGGTATACCGCAAACATGAGGTGCAAAATTTGTACACCATATCCGGATTTCGACAATTAATGTCTCTTCAGTGATGTTAGGGATCGAAACGATATTTGGAAGGCCATATAATTTACCTCAATATAGGATAGACTCTTGAATTTTAAAGAGTCGAAATAGGATGAACGGATCATAAAAACCCGAATGAAAATATAATACAAGCCCAAACGAAAAATATAAACAAGTCTAAATTGAAAACAACGTTCAAATTGCGATGGATAAAACCGCAATTTTATACGTGTGCATGTAAAACTAATTTCTTGGTAGAGAGTCTAAATACAGCACAAACAACATTTTCCAAAAGACCAAAAGTGAAAAGTATATTTTAACAAAACGCATTTGACTAACAGGTCGAACGACTGATGTTCTTAAACCCTGCTGACTGCCATTGGCGATTGCCAAATAAATTGATCACAAGATGTTACATTGATCTTAATTATTAATTTTAATACCAAACAGAAAACAATAAACTTGCGAAAAGATGGTATATCGCAAAATAAAGAGCCATTTTTTTCTTTTGTTATATATACACATGTCTATAAAAGGACCAACCAACAAATTTACTATGTACCAGAATAGACGATACTGCAGATAAGGAAAAATTATATAAGTCTAAAGATTTGCACAACGGTACAAATATAAGATGGTAATATACGAAGATGATGTTATAAAATCGTGTTGACAAATATTTCGGTTCAAAATAGCCTTCGTCAGTGTCAACAGTTTATTGACACTGACGAAGGCTAAACCGAAATATTTGTCAACTATCATTCTATAACCATCTTATATTTCGTGTCATCTTAACTTCTTATATATATATATATATATATGCATAAGTCGAATCCGGCCAGGGAAGAAGAAAAAATTTACTAGCGCAAATTTACAGATCTAACATTGTTGGGCTGTTATTTAGTCGAATTATATATATATATATATAGAGAGAGAGAGAGAGAGAGAGAGAGAGAGAGAGAGAGAGAGAGAGAGTCTATAAGAATCTACCAACCAGTAAACTTAATAGGTATTGGATCATCAAAATTGACAATACTACACAAACAGGAAAATTATATGAGTCTAAAGATTGTGTAACAATACCGATAAATAGATGGAAAACAAAACACTAAAAGTGTTGAATATCATCGCACAGAGATGGAAAAACTGAACAGATGATATAAATTATACAATAATTGCAAATATTTCGGCTCAACAAATAGTCTTCCTCAGTGTTAAAAGTTTTAACAATACTGATATATAATGTATAAGGTGTAAACATAGATCAGTAATAATACAGGTAAGTTTTGGTCGATTGATTTTAATCCAAAATCCTGAATATCATAATATAAACATTAGACTGTAAATTTAATTATTTCTTTCTACTGATTCCATCTGGATGGAGGACACCCAGTGTTTTTATCCAAAACTTCTCCCGATTCTCTCTTTGCCTATTTTGCCATGTACAATCCTGTTCGATCACAAGGATCTTCATATGATCAAAATCTTTCAGATTGTGATCTGGTAACCTGAAGTGTTGGCTGACAGGAATATACGGTTTTTGTGAGGTCACTCCTGTGGCCTTTAAGGCGTTGTGAAATGGCTGCATAGATTCACCAACATATTGGAGACCACATATAGGACACTCAAGAACGTAAATCACGTTTGAGCTTTTGCAGTTGACATTGCAGAAGATCTTGTATGTCTTTTCTGTGGTCTTACTGTGAAATGTTGATGGATGCTGCAATTGGTTGCAACATTTTCAGCGCTTATCCCCACAAGGCTGGCAATTACCTACAGTATGGTTAGGTTTGGAAAGGTCAGCACGGACAAGTATATTTCTCAGGCTGTTAGGTTGTTTGAAGGCAATCATGGGAGGCTCAGAAAGATTTTGGATAACTTAGAATGTTTCTCGATTGCTGTCCAATGATCACGAATGGTCTTGAAACTATTTCTCAGGCATGGATGGTAAGTGAGCACATATGGGATTCTTTTACTTTTCTGTTTTTCTTTGTAAGTTAGCAGACTGCTTCTGGGATGGATTCCGCTTTTCGAAAACTATTTTTGATGTTTTTGTGTTTATATCCCTTCTTTTCAAATGTCCTTTGAGCTGCCCCAGACGTTGTTTTGCAGTGTCTTCAGAGGAGCAGATTCGCCTGTATTATTACTGATCTATGTTTACACCTATACATTATATATCAGTATTGTTAAAACTTTTAACACTGAGGAAGGCTATTTGTTGAGCCGAAATATTTGCAATTATTGTATAATTTATATCATCTGTTCAGTTTTTCCATCTTTGTGCGATGATATTCAACACTTTTAGTGTTTTGTTTATCTATTTATCGGTATTGTTACACAATCTTTTAGACTCATATAATTTTCCCTGTTTGTGTAGTATTGTCAATTTTGATGATCCAATACCTATTAAGTTTACTGGTTGGTAGATTCTTATAGACTCTATATATATATATATATATATCTGTTATAGAGTCGTCACTGGTTCAAACGTACTTATAATATAATTATTTCTGTTGCTGCATCTTACATTAATTTGTAGGATCCTTTACAATAGATAATTCAGCTGATCTGTAACAATTCCATCTTCATGCCTTATATATCATGTACTATGTTACAACGCTAGATAAAACTGACGAGGAATGGTAACACCCGGCGACCGAAAGCTTTATTATTATAGAGCCTAGGTGGTCAGTGGTCTAGCGCGTCGGACATAGTGCAAGGTGATTCGGTGCCACGATTTCTCAGTAGCATGAGTTCGAATCCCGGCAAGGAAGAACAAAAATTTGCTAACGCAAATTTATAGATCTAACATTGTTTGGCTGTTGTTTAGACGAATTATTGTTGTTTAGACGAATTATATATATATATATATATATATATATATATATATATATATATATATATGAAAAAGCGTGCATTGTGAATGCAACATTGTAGATAATACTTTTAAAAATTCACATTACAAAACTTAGGACTTTTTTTAGTATTTTTGACGGGATAATGAAGTTTTGAGAATTTCCCGGCCCATAGAAAATATCACTTAGAGACAAAATAAACCCTCTTAGATAAACAAAACGTCTAAGATGGCCATTTCATTCAATATTATTTCAGAATTTGGTGTATACTTAATAATTTTGACACCCATGTCCCTGGATCTGAACAAGAATTTTTTCAATCTAAATTTTATCATGTCATGTCATTGTATATTATTATTTATTAAATTTGATTTCATGCTACATAATGTCATTTCCGTATTTGATATAAAAAATCCAATAACTATTGATGTAAGAATATATTGGTATAATAACTATTTAATTAGTTGTCACGCGCCGATGTTGTCGCCATGGTAAGTCTTTTTATCAACGAATACGTGTTATCTCTACCTGGAGTATAAGACATGCGTTTTTATTTGGAAAGATAAAAACCGAACCCGACGGTCCCTAAACAATTGCATATCATTAAAACGAAACTATCTAAAACAATGACAAATTTAATATCAAAAATGTCTGTGGACGAATTTTCGAGAATCGAAATTTAAAGTGTAAAATGATTAATCGTTTTATTTCTATTACATGCAGTCTTTCTTTTTGAATGATAAACATTTAATTGGTTGTCATTCTCTCTCTCTCTCTCTCTCTCTCTCTCTCTCTCTCTCTCTCTCTCTCTCTCTCTCTCTCTCTCTCTCTCTCTCTCTCTCTCTCTCTCTGATGTTTTTGCAAACACAAACAATTAGCTGAATTAATCTAAATAGTCAGACATAAAACTCTCTCTGATAAAACTTTTAACATTAAAATTTAATTGCATGAAATTCAATAAGTTTGTTAAAAGATGCATTTTCAGTGATTTTTACCATGAGCTTAAAACGAGCGCATGGACCCTCTTTTTAAAATGACATTTGGCTTGATACTGTATGAAGATTATTCTTTCCAACTTTTACGGTACGTCTAAACACTGCTAAGGACTCCTTAGCGCACTAAGGACTTATAATATGCCACTAAGGACTAGAAGGGTGCGGTTACATGTACATTGTTTTCTTATTATGGTACAGATTGATATTTAATACATCAATTCCAAATTTTATCGAAAAGAATCACAAATAAATGAATAATTGAACAATGTTTAGACACGTGTCGGATTTTCTTTGATTTTGCCGAAAATCAGTGAACGAATTGACACGAGCTAACTTACATAACAACTGATTAAACAATCATATTTTTTATTTTAAGTAATTAACAATTGTAAAGACTAGTGATAAATATGTATAATCAAATGTTTTGTTCTTATTTGAAAAGATTAAAAGGACAGATCATTTTGCTTTTGTTTTATTTCTATTCCGATAAAGTTATTTGCCAAAGATGCATGGCTTTTTTTCGGCGCAGGACGTTTGCGCTTTTTCATAGGACATTTGCGTTTTTCAAATAAGGACATTTGCGCTTTCTATAGGACATTTGCGCTTTTCAATATTCGCCTTATGACTTCCATCCTCTTGAATCCGGGCTTGGGACCTGTAGGTTTGACCTGGCAGAGTTAAAGTCATAATTTTCTTAAAAGTTAAAAGTTTAGTAGCAATTTCATAGCACATTCGTGTTTAAAAGTTATTTCATAGCACATTGATATAGTTATATACAGCTAAAGAAAACATTCTAAAGACATAAAGACACTTATATTAATCACAGGTCAGTTTTCTCTTGATATCTGAAGCCCAAGGAAAATGAACATATTTAGCTCTTGTAATCTGTATTGAATGGTATTTCGCCCATATTTCAAATAAATATTCTAGTTTCTCTTTCTGAATTCTTGACTGAGGTGAGTGTTCATCAATATAACGAATTTTGGGCGCAAATGTCCTGTCGTGTTACAGGTAAAAAGCGCAAACGTCCTGTTCCCTTTTTGATGAGCGTCAACTATTAAGTTTGAGTGTGGTCAGCTTGTTAAAATGTTTATGTATTAAAGTTTTATCAAGACAAAAGAAATAAAAATGTCAACAATAATAAAATTTGATATTCTATGCTCAAAAGCCTTAATATACGAATAATTCCCGAAACTTACGTTAAATGTTCTTAATATTATCAGAATCGTATGTGTTAATTTAGAGCAAAACATATAATTTTGTCAGAAAAAAATATGATTCGTATAATTGAAAAAGCTTAGAAAATATCCTTTTACCAAATAATGTGAACATTTTAACATTTGTAATACTTTATACTTCATAATCTATTTCTGAAACGACTTCTCGTTCTGAATATGCATGAAATGTTTACCACTGGACGTTAAGCAACCAACAATCAATCAATCAAATTTTCTATAAAAAATGATTTAAACAATATACAATTTTATCCATCACTTGGTGTCTGTTGTCTGTTTGTACAGTAAACATACTGAATTCGTTTTTGTCCAGAAATATAAACCTTAGACGAGTTCAAGTATGTAAATAATTTCATAAGGTATCTTGTGGTAGTTGAAATTATTCAGTGCAATCATTTTGTGCCCGTCGTCGTCTTTCATACATATAAAATGTTGCATCCACTGTTTGCTGTTCGTCGTCTGTTGTTTATGGTAGTCAGGCCTAGGTCTCCAAATTTTAGCCCCCACTTAGATAATGACCAATCATAAAAAGGGGGGTGATTTTTTTTTCTCGAGACAAACATTTTTCTTTACTTAAAAAAAAAAACACTAAACAATTTTTTATGTTTTATCATTAAATTAACCGATACATACTTTACTGACATTTTAAACTATAGATGTTGAATTTAAAAAAAAGATTTAAAAACCATAATAAATCCATAAGTGTTTTTATGATAAACATATCTAAATTCTGGTTATTTTCTTATGCAAATAATTAATTTGTCATTTTTTTTTTTTTTTTGGTGTTTTCCCGATTGTCCCACTTTTTGAAATATAAAGTCATAAAATAGCACATATCAAGCACAACTCAATTCTACATAAATGTGTACTTAAAAAGTTACAATTAAGCACACATAATAAACAGCTTAATTCATTAAAGCACACACATGACATAAAGAGCAGACACAATAAAGCACACACAATGCAGAAGGTACAATAATAAAGCACACATAATACATAAGTACAACAATAAAGCACACATAATACATGACATAAACATCACAACACATTATATAATAGCAACAAATGTAGTCAAGTGTAACAAATAAGAGCTAATGTTATTATACTGATAAACACTTACTTCAACATTCTGAAGGTGATCTTTGAGTTCTTGCACGCCGCGGTTGATTGAGTTGTGTGTTTTTCTTCTATTGTTGGTCGTACTCCCCAGCTTGGTACTGGATGATGATCACTTCGTATGCTGTCTGCTCTTCTTTAAGGTAGTTCAGTAGCTTGTATATATTTTGGTGTGGTACTTGGATCATCTTCTCCAAGCTGCTGTGCCATCCTTCGGTTTGGTCGGAGTGGTATTTGCTGTTGAGTCCGAATTTCCAAGTCTTCAAATGCATGGAACAAGACGTCGTCTATTTCTACATGTGATACAAGAGGAAGAACTGCTGACCTGCGTATAAGTTGATGAATGTCATGTTCTCCTTTATATTTGGTGACGAGTCATGCTGACTGCACTTAACGCTAAATACACATTTACACTGGGTATAGCAAAAAAAAAAACAAAAAAAAAAACTTTTAATAGTGATTCCTTGAAAAGATGATCTGTCAGACTTTTGGACCGCAGCTTCGTAATCAATAAAAAATGTTGTTGGGTTCAGGTGAATCTGACGTTGGGTGCAAGTAGACTTCAGTAGTGTAAAGAATCTTGTGTAAATGTCCTCTGACTTCCCTGGTAAAAGTGCAAAGACTGAGTGGAACCATCTCTCCATTAACAAGTTGTGTAGAGTGTACAGTGTAAATGAGTTGAGGTATACATTTCTAAATTTATTTAAAACTTTAGAAAAATGTAATTAAAATTACGGCATTGATATTTATTTTGTAAATAAACGTAACATTCTATATATATATCATAACTCAGATATGTTATATTATTTAATCAAAAGTGCATACTTCTGGTGATTTCAATTTATGAAAACATATTTTATACATTTATTAAATATGGTAATATTAAATATTAGTTTTGACACGCAATAATCAATTCTTGTTTATTTAGCAATTCAATTCAATTCAATATTTTATTCAAGTCTCATCTCTCAATAATATATAATACAACATTACATTTAGTGTAAAATATATAGATATAAAAATAGAGCCATTCTGTACAGAATTATAAGAGACAATAACATTAAAAATTATAGAGAATTCGTCTATTATAAAGCATATCAATAAGAACATTATTTACAGTATAAAACATTTCTACGTCTATTTAAAATAAGATTGCAGGCTTTGGCACAGCTACGAATCATATTAATATCTGTAAATAAAAACACTAATGTCTGTTTATCATCAAAAGACATTAAATCACTATTAAAATGTGTTGCTTCATCAAATAATTTTTCTAAAATTGTCATATAAAGGACACGATAAAATAACATGGGCTTCATCTTCTAAAATATCCTTACAACTATCACAGACTCGCTCCTCTAAAAGTATTTCGATTTTTACTGGTGCTACACCACATCGAAATTTGGCAAAATAACTCCTTTGTGAAAATGATATTGGAATTGTACAATAAGTTTCAGTTTAGCAACCCAAACAACAGTTACCTTGTTTATTTAAGAACATTTTACTTCATAAAATATTGTGGGACAATCAGAACTTTTCGTGTGGGACAATCAGAACTCTAAAATTTTAAAAAGTGGGACAATCGGAAATAAACCTTTTTTTAAGACAACAGTGTAATGAGTTATGTAATTTGACACGTGTCTTACGGTTTACGGATTTTCGGCAAAATCAAAGAAAAACCGGCATGTGCCTAAATATTGTTCAATTATTCATTTGTTTGTGATTCTTTTTCAATAAAATTTGGAATTTATGCATTAAATATAAATCTCTACCATTATATGAAATTTGTTTACATGTAATAGCACACCTTCTTGTCCTTAGTGGCATATTATGAGCAGTGTTTAGACGCACACCAACTTTTAAGAAGAAATCACCGACGTTTTTTTTTAACTAGATAAATATACTGAAAAAAATGCCGTTTTTTTCCAAAATCAATTGCTTTTAATAAAAATGAATTATTAACAAAGAGTTGTTACACAAATGTAGAGACTAATTTTGAATATATTCCAAATCTCTTTACCGAAATACGCATATGTTTATCTTTTGAAACAAAAAACTTAAGGATCTCTGTTCAAAGGACAAAATGTCCAAGAAACCGAAATTTTAAGTAAATGTCGAAATTTTGAACCCATTTATCTTTTAAATTTAGCACATGAAGATATATTTTTTATTACATATTCAAATTGATTTGGTGAAAAATCAATTTGTGCTAACTTTCGACTAGTGTGATTCTAGCCGTCGATAACAGCCGGCGTTAATATTCATGAGGCCAGCCTTCAATAATATTCACGAGCCGTCAATAATATTCATGAGATGACTTGCGTTCGAAGAAGTGTTGTAAGAAACTATGAACGATCATTATGATTAAATAACGTTTCTGTTTATATTTGGTATTGTTTCTAACAGGCAAGTACGTGGGTGTCTTCTTCGAGGTCCGCGTTTACTTAATCAAATGAAAAAAGGAACTTTGGGTCTTCTGCAAGGTCTGCGTCTTTAAACAACATTTTAAATGTAATTTAAAAAATGTTAATGCTTCCATAAATATAAAACCAGGAACTGGTGTATTCAAATTTCTGTGATTAGTGAAATAATGTAAACTGAAACAATAACAAATAAAAATATAGAAATTTAACGATTCCTATCAATGAAGAACAAAAGCGATGACATATGCATCTTCAAACTGGGACATATACTCAAACAATCCATATAAATACGGTTCGTATAAATAGTTATCATCTTTGACTTTAAAGTTTGACATTAGTAAATTAACAAATATAATTTACACGTACACTGAAAGAAAGGAATTAAAGGGAATTAATTGTCATATGGGCTTTCCATAATCTGTTCGTTGTCTACAAATATAGTCCCACCTCAAAAGCAAAACATACCAAACATACGATCGTATATCTTCCATTGTATCAGATCAGAAAGACAAGAATATTAATTTTGTATTTAATTGATAAAAAGAACAGAACAAACAAAAACTATCAGTTACAACTTAAACAACATATATTTTTTTTTCAAAATTACGGAGATCAATCAGAGTCATTAATCTCGACATTATCAGACCATTCCATTCAGAGGTAGGCATTATATAGATATAGGAAGATGTGTGTGAGTGCCAATGAGACAACTCTCCATCCAAATAACAATTTATAAAAGTAAACCATTATAGGTCAATGTACGGCCTTCAACACGGAGCCTTGGCTCACACCGAACAACAAGCTATAAAGGGCCCCAAAAGTACTAGTGTAAAACCATTCAAACGGTAAAACCAACGGTCTAGTATATATAAAAACGAGAAACGAGAAACACGTATAAATTACATAAACAAACGACAACTACTGTACATCAGATTCCTGACTTAGGACAGGTGCAAACATTTGCAGCAGGATTAAATGTTTTAATGGTACCAAACCTTCTCCCTTTTCTGAAACAATAGTATAACATCACAACATAGAAAACACACGATAAAACATCAATTGGAAGGCTTAACTCAATCAAAAACGTAAATTAACACACTATGAACGAATAAATTCGATCTGTGATACCTGAAAGTAAATACATAGTTAATAAAATATTAGGGACAAACATTCAAGGCCAAAAAGCAAACAAACAAGTCCAAATAAAGCCATGGCAAAACACTACCGCGAAATATTAAACCCTTAAAAATAATAACTTTTGAAAAACCGGTTTTCATAATATATACTATAGCCTATATATATTACTAATGCCCTAGACCCGTACGGGTAGTTATTGCCTTTAAAATGGCCTATAGCACTTATGCCCTAGACCCGTACGAGTTTGTCAGCAGAGGGTTAAAGGGGAGGTGGTACGCCTGTTTACAACGAAGTCGAAATAAACTATTGCCGGCTGGCCAAACTAAAGACTTCTCCACGTGGGCCATTATACCAGAGGAAGAGGTAGTTATTGCCTTCAAAATGGCTTATGGCACTTATGCCCTAGACCCGTACGAGCTAGTCAGCAAAGGGTAAAGGGGTACCCTGGTATATCACGAAGTCGAAATAAACTATTGCCGGCTGGCCAAACTAAAGACTTCTCCACGTGGGCCATTATACCGGAGGAAGAGGTAGTTATTGCCTTTAAAATGTCCTATAGCACTTATGGCCTAGACCCGTACGAGTTTGTCAGCAGAGGGTTAAAAGGGGGAGGTGGTTCGTCTGTTTACAACGAAGTCGAAATAAACTATTGCCGGCTGGCCAAATTAAAGACTTCTCCACGTGGGCCATTATACCAGAGGAAGAGGTAGTTATTGCCTTCAAAATGGCTTATGGCACTTATGCCCTAGACCCGTACGAGTTAGTCAGCAAAGGGTAAGGGGGTACCCTGGTATATCACGAAGTCGAAATAAACTATTGCCGGCTGGCCAAACTAAAGACTTCTCCACGTGGGCCATTATACCAGAGGAAGAGGTAGTTATTGCCTTTAAAATGGCCTATAGCACTTATGCCCTAGACCCGTACGAGTTTGTCAGCAGAGGGTTAAAAGGGGGAGGTGGTACGCCTGTTTACAACGAAGTCGAAATAAACTATTGCCGGCTGGCCAAACTAAAGACTTCTCCACGTGGGCCATTATACCAGAGGAAGAGGTAGTTATTGCCTTCAAAATGGCTTATGGCACTTATGCCCTAGACCCGTACGAGTTAGTCAGCAAAGGGTAAAGGGGGTACCCTGGTATATCACGAAGTCGAAATAAACTATTGCCGGCTGGCCAAACTAAAGACTTCTCCACGTGGGCCATTATACCAGAGGAAGAAGTAGTTATTGCCTTCAAAATGGCCTATGGCACTTATGCCCTAGACCCGTACGAGTTAGTCAGCAAAGGGTAAAGGGGGTACCCTGGTATATCACGAAGTCGAAATAAACTATTGCCGGCTGGCCAAACTAAAGACTTCTCCTCGTGGGCCATTATACCAGAGGAAGAGGTAGTTATTGCCTTTAAAATGGCCTATAGCACTTATGCCCTAGACCCGAACGAGTTAGTCAGTATAGGGTAGTGTGGTACCCGGTATGTCACATAGTCCAATACCAGTATTGCCGGCTGGCCAAACTAAAAGATTTCAACGTGGGCCATTATACCAGAGGTAGAGGTAGTTGCCTCTAAAATGGCTCATAACACTTATACCGTAGGGTGGGGAGGGATACCTTGGTATATCACATATCATATATTGCGCTCGAAGTCTGTTGTGTTATCAATTTTAACGACGGATTTCTTAAATTTGTCAGACTGTGTACTAAGAAGAATAACAAAGATTACGGTTTGATAAAGTCTGAAGGGTTTGTGTTACTATTACTAATAAGATGGTCTATATTGTAAAACTTTTTTCGGAGGACGAAGACTTTTTGTATAATGTAGATTTCTTACATTGCGTAAAGGCAACATTGAAATCTACAGATTGCAATGCGCATTAAGAACTGCATGGATGTTTCTCCATCTATAGTGATCTACAGTGATCAATTACGGCTGCTCTATGAGTCTGATCATTATTTTGTCAGTTTGGAAGGCTAAAATGATCCATCAAATGTATCCACCACTTTGAGCAGATAATATCTAGGTAACCATGTTTTGGAAAACGGTTGTGGAACCACGTGCACACTGTTGCTGATGAAACCACATTTTAGCGCATTGTTGTTGCGTAATGGCTTTGGTGGGGTTGATGCATTGTACAAAGTCGTATATTGACATTGCTTTCGGCTTCTAAGAGGTAGTCAATTTATTAACTCCATGATTGGCTCCTTTTTCTATATCGTTTAAAGTAGCACTGCCGGTGGCATTCACAGCTTTACTTCCCAAATTGTTTGCAGTAGAAGAGGAAAATGTTCCTGCCTTCACAAACATATTATCGCCGATTACCACGTTTTGAAGTTTATACCATTGTGACGGTGAGCAAAAGCATACTCCGATTACCAACCCATCCCTGGCCTTTCAAGGCATCAGCCATGGCAACAATTTAATTTCTTACCCTGTTGTTGCCAGCTTTATACGATGCTTTGCAAAGATCTAATCGATCCAAAAACTTGTTGAAATCAGAAGACAGTAACACGGTTTGTAATTCACTACCATGTTGTCTTGAAATCTGTAAGGAGGAAACGATTTCCCCACTGGAAACCTTTACTCGATTTCGGAGTTTCAGAGAGAACAGAGTTTCCATAGTACATGGCTCTACTGTCTTTCAATTTTTTCTATAATTAACAACATCTCTGTTGTGCAATAAATTTGCAAATTCATCCGACTCGAATCGGCACGTTTCTTCACAATAATTTCTAACCATCCTGGGGTTCCGTCGTATAACACACCCAACAACAATATATCATTCCAAACAAATGTTACAGAGGAGTTTCCTATAAGAATACCACGATTATCAGATTGCAATTCAAATGTGTGTTAAGTTTGATCTATCACACTTAGTAGAGATACAGGATACTACAGATACAGTTAAGTCTGCCTCATATCTTGACTTAAATCTAGAAATTGACAATGAGGGTCGGCTGAAAACAAAACTTTACGACAAAAGAGATGATTTCAGCTTCCCAATTGTGAACTTTCCATTTCTATGTAGCAACATTCCAGCAGCGCCTGCATACGGAGTATATATCTCCCAATTGATACGATATTCCCGGGCTTGTATTTCCTATCATGATTTCCTTGATAGACGATTGCTGCTCACAAGGAAGCTATTAAACAAAGAGTTCCAAATGGTGAAGTTGAAATCATCCTTTGTAAATTTTACGGACGCCATCACGAGTTGGTTGACCGTTATGGAATAACCGTTTCACAGATGATATCGGATATGTCGTAACAACAATATCCTTCCCTTTTCACGAATGTGACCTACCGAATTAGACTATTTACCGGATTTGTAATAACATAAGCAACACGACGGGTGCCACATGTGGAACAGGATCTGCTTACCCTTCCGGAGCACCTGAGATTACCCCAGTTTTGGTTGGGTTCGTGTTGCTTAGTCTTTAGTTTTCTATGTTGTGTCATCTGTACTGTTGTTTGTCTGTTTGTCTTTTTAGTTTTGGCCGTGGCGTTGTCAGTTTGTTTTCGATCTGTGAGTTTGACTGACCCTCTGGTCTTTTAGTGAAGATGGTGTTGAGTAAGATGTTTTAGGAATGCATCTGTGGTTTTGTCAAATAGAAGTGAATGTGCAAACTCTCGATATACTCTACAATATGTAGTGGACTGGAAAACTCTGAATGTTGTAGTAGAGCTGGCTGAATTGTTGGAAGGTCACCAATTTTCTGGTTATTTGAAAAGCAGCTTCCTTTTTGCGCATCAACCACGGGTTTAGACTCTTTGGTAAGGTTTCGAGGTAATCCAATATCGTCTATTCGGGGTTGATAGTTGCTTGCTCGAATATTTAGTTTGGCCTCATGCATTTCCTATGCAAGTGCATCACGCTGTTTATGATAAGAAATCTTAATAGGAGTCAATTATGTATAGTGTTTAACGATGTTGTACAGTGTTAAACAGTTTTAAATGCTGTTGAACAGGGTTGATCAGTGTGTAACGGTGTTGAACGGTGTCTAGCCTTTGAATTTGAATATATATCTCAAGAATATTCTTTCAAGTCACGGAGCCATTTCATGATGCTATTTGTCGGTTGCATAGCCATCTTTAAGTGTCTGAGACATTTGTATTGATTTGGTCTACATAGTTAAGTGCAATTATTTCCTGGGTTACATACACACACACACACATACATACATACACACACACGTACACACACACAACACAAACACACAAATTCATATCCATCCCCTGTTTGGATTCGCTGTGCCCACTTACCTGTACGACATCGATAGCAAACCACCTCTCTCCGGTCTTTTATCTTATTCTTACAATAACACTTTTCTTCCCCCTTTTTTATCCATCTGAAGTGATATTCCTTGGATCACTTTATCACACCTATCTCATACGGTGGAATGTCTATGTAGTTTCTGTATAACTTAGATGCAGAGTCTGAAATTGAATTAGTATTAAAATCATCAAAAATCTTTCTTTACTTCTCCATCTAATTTATACTCTGTAGAAGTCATCTAATTTCATCTTTTCTTTCCATTTGATTTTGGGCTGGTGAGATCAATGGTGACAAACCCATGTGACTCGGACCAATACCGATTGCAAAAGCTGACCAAACTCTCCTCGGGTGATTGCACTACAGTGATCTCGATAAATATGATCTAGATTCTGGGTGTTTTGTTGGAAGAGACAAATAAAGTTGGTGTATTTTCGAATGGTCTGTCGGGATAGTTTGAGATAATTTTGTGAGAGATATACCTAGTCGACATGGTTGTGCCGTCCACAAACATAGAAACCTTCACACTTGTTTTGTTGTTTTGTTTTCCCAACAATAAATCATCAAATACAATCAATTTTCCGCCACCTATCAAGTTCGCGTTGATCAGATACATCTCTGTCTTGTTAAAAGAATTTGGAATCAATGCTTTTCGGCTGTCTTGGAGGTGATAAATGTATACTGTTCACCAAATAAGATAGCAAATAGGAACACTTGTTTTGATAAAGATGAGATTATAATTGTCTTCTTTAGAAAATCCTTCATCAAACCAGTTCTCAAGAGTTGGTTGATTGGTTGTTGTAGCGATTTTTCAAATACATACAAACCCAAGTCCATCCAATCGGATCGAATGAGTAGATTTCAGCAGTTTCTTTGCTGCTTCCTGATATCAAATAATAAATCCTCTGCGGTCTATCGACATGATCTCTGTTATTATAAACATAATGATACATTCATTCGAAATTACAAAAATGTCAAGTGAACTCAATCGTATTACCAATCCTACAGCTAGAGCAAAAATAGATAGGGTATTGTTAAACATCTTATTGGAACCTCTATGCAACATTCAAATTTAGTGTGTGAGACATAGTATAAATCACCAGAAAGAAATGTTTGAAAAGGATACAAAACATAGCAAGTTGAACCGAAGAAGAGTTTACTATTTCCTGAGTGATAATTTCTCAGTCACCTATTTACTATCTCAAATATGTCAACGATGAAGAAATCCAAGGATCCTTTTACGAGACTAATACAGATATATACCACATCGAATAAATATTGCGAAGGTGACTCCTGAATTGAGTAAAAGAAGTCTATGACAAATTGGTATATTCCCCGCGGATATTGTAAAGATTTAAATTTGTTTTGTCTTGACATTTAACTTCATTAAACAAATAACTTTAAACTGCCCAGGTTTCCCCTTTTTTCTCTTCCACCGCCAACATCTCATTAGTGCATCGGTTTTTGTTGCATAATGAAGTCAGAATTGCCCACTTTGCTCTCTATCGTTTTGTACGTTCCTTAATGTGTCGATCGTATTTTTTCAATGTTTTTTTCATTCTTTTTTTAAACTTCTCTTCATACGAGTCATTCCTATCATTTGTAGTAAAAGCTCTGCAATCATATACATTAAAACTCATTGTCATTATATCTGAATATATATTCCAACCACATAACATGTTATGTTTGGAAGACTTAACGTATCTAGTAGTTGTATTTATCTGTGGTTCTGCAGTCAAATTACAAATCAATTTATCAGCTTTTTCGGGATATTCAGAATACTCTTTCTCTACAAACCGTTAACCTTTAAAGAATTTAGACGCTCAAACTTTGGATTACCAAATTCATCCTATTGGACGTCTGATCTAATTTCTGAAACCAATTCTTTTATTTTCATTATCATGATTCATAATTTATAAGTTGTGCTTCTTTAATACTTTTTTTTAAACTTTGTTATGTTCATTAGCTAATGTGTGAAATCTATCGGTCAAGATGTATCTCTTGTAATCTTTAGCCGACAAACCAACCTTTGAATGTCCTGAGTAAAGTGAAAGAGGACTCCTACTAATATTCATGGATTTGTATATTTCAGTTGTGATTCCAGTATGGTTTTATTCTTCAATCACATTTTCATAAATCTTTGCTTTCTTCGTAATTTCACCATCTACTATGTAGGCGTACATTATGGCCCTTCAACCAACAAGCTCGGTCAGTATTTTAACAGCAAACTCATCTTTGAAAATGCCAATTACTATTTTGTTAACACCAGTTGCACTTCCTGATAAATGGTTATTTGGATAATTAGAAGTATCAAATTTGTCTTGAACATTGAGGATATATCCTTGTAAAACTCATCCGTTTGAATATCAGGGCTAAACTATCTGTATCTATAAACACATTCTTAAACTTGTCATTTAACTTGCGTATAAAATTGTAATGACAGTCATACACTAGTATTTTTAAAAGATCTCAAATACAACTCCCAAATCAAAATGATTTACCAAATTTAAGCGGAGTCTTTTTCTTATGAACGGCTATCAACTGTTCTGTAAAATAACTCTAAACTTGGTTTACCCATGAATTCAAGTGCTTGTTTTTACGGATGACCAATTACACATCGACTCTCTTGCAAACATGTTCCATAGTTTTTCAAAATACAAAAGTCTGACATGACTTTAGATCTAAGACTTGTTTAACATTTCTATAATGAAGCACATACTTTGTAAAGTTATTTTATGTTAGTAATAGTTTTCCAACCTTATTAATCTTAACATTTTCTGGTGCTAGTGAACAGTCATTATGTGCATCATGAAGTTTTATTATATATTTAACCATGTATTTATAATTATTATCTTTGGACATTTAACATTTGAATCTACCCAATCAAAATCCCTTTAGGTAAAGGTTGTGCCATAGCCCGCCCACAAAATTGTTATTAGCATCTAAATAAGATGAGTATTTAATTATTTGTGTTTTGTCATCATCAACCATATATGAATTATAAGCTTTACCATGTCATCATGGCAACTCCTGCTCTGGTTGATGTTTCAAACATAAGCACCATATCTACTTCCGAAAGCAATTCCAATTTAACTTAGTAATCTTAAGACCTGCATCATCATAAGCTTATCATTGGGGTTTGTAATACCACATGAGATATATCTTATAATTTCTTATACAAATATCCCTCAAATATTCCATTTCCTTAATATCTGTTCAAAATAGCACGTCAGATTTTAGATAGAAATCGTGGTAATCCCCAAAGTCTTGCACTCTTGCCGGCTGGCCATAATAAGAGACTCTCCACATGAAGATTGATACCAGAGTACGTAGTAGGCAAGTGTCGATTATATTTGAAAAAAATAATTTAATTACATAATTAAATCATGGCAAGATAAAAAAAAAAACATAACTATGTTTAAGGAGGAGGATGATGAATTTTCGAGGGAATACGTGTTGGAGGAGAAGAACAAAGAACAAAATTTCGAATGTTGAAGAAGTGAAGGTTAAGTTTGGGATGAGCAAGATTCTGACAGTTAAAGACCAAATTGGAGAACATTGCAAATATTGTGTATACTGGGTAAGCATTGTGTAACAAGGAAACAAACTTGAAAGGGGCATACATGAGAAGTGACGGTTTACAACTGGCTAAAAATCAAAGCAGGGATATTTATCTTATACACTGGTTAGAAACCAAGGATCTAGGTTTGGAAAGAAGAAAATGTTTGATCCAAACAATTGGATCAAAATTAACGGAACATAATAAATAGAAGCAATATTTGAAGTGACTGAATCCGCAAAATATTTTTATTTTAAATTAAAATAGTTTTTTTAAGTGCTACAGTAAATAAAACATGAAATCAATATTTAAAATAACAAACACCGTTTATAAAAATAGTGTTTGTAATGAAATAAATCAGTGCAAAGAAAAAGTGGAATGGCTACCATTAAAAAGTTGGACAAGAAGTAAAATAGAAAACTACGCAAATTTTAGATGATTTTAATTCAGAATTGAAATCTGAATTAGAGTCTGAAGTTAAATCTGAGCATGTGCAAAACAAAAACCAAGGTGTAGAAATATGTACAACATGTGCTGCTAAAGAAGGTTAGATTTGAGAGGATACTAATAACAATGTTTAAAGCGCCGCTAAGACGTAAAAACAGGTTTTGTTAAAGAAAACCAGGTTCAATTGGATTATGTTGGAGGCAAACAAACAAACCCATTATCTCGCGAAAGGATAAAGACCTTACTCCTATGGATATTGAAAATAAAGTAGCTAAAAGGGTAAAAGCAGCATCAAAATGCCAAGGAGGCTGGGTTAGTGAGGTACAGCAGACTTGAAAAATGATTCAGTCAAACTAATTGAAACAAAAAGCAAACGAAAATTTCCCATAGAAGATGCTTTTAACAAAAATCAATTTAAAACGATAGAAAAGGGGTTGTTTAATTATTATAAAAATAACTAAATCAAAACTAACCCGCTAGTAGGGAATTCTTATATACAACTTCCACAAAAAATTAGCACAAAAAGAAAAACTATTGTATTAATGTTCATCATAAGGATCAAAAGTATTTTCAATCCGCGCTACATAATAAGGAGGCAGATCAAAATCATACTAATAAAGAGGATCAATATCCAAAGTGGTCCGATTAATTCAAGTTTGTCGACACTGAATTTTCAGTGTCACTCAAGGAGATTGATAAGTTGGAAAGATTAGATATGATCTTAGTATAAAACGTTTTTGTTATAAGGAGGAAGAGGAAGCATATCCCTTAAAAATCGAAAAGTAAAGGATCAGACGAATGCTAGTAGATCTTTTATTTGTAATAAATAATGATAGTCAACACTACTGTTGAATCAAGACCTTTGTCTCAAATGTACTCAATTCCCTTTAACTCTTTGCTGACAAACTCGTACGGGTCTAGGGCAAAAACCTATAGACCATTTTAAAGGCAATGCCTACCTCTACCTCTGGTATAATGGCCCACATGGAGAATCTCTTAGTTTGGCCAGCCGGCAATAGTTTATTTGGACTTCGTGATAAACCAGAGTACTCCTCTTACCCTTTGCTGACAAACTCGTACGGGTCTAGAGCATAGGTGCGATGGGCCATTTTAGAGGCAATGCCTACTTCTACCTCTGATATAATGGCCTACGTGGAGAAGTCTTTAGTTTGGCCAGCCGGCAATAGTTTATTTGCACTTCGTGATAAACCAGAGTACTCCTCTTACCCTTTACTGACAAACTCGTACGGGTCTAGAGCATAGGTGCGATGGGCCATTTTAGAGGCAATGCCTACCTCTACCTCTGATATAATGGCCTACGTGGAGAATCTCTTAGTTAAGCCAGCCGGCAGTAGTTTATTTCGACTTCGTGATATACCGGGGTACCCCATTCCCATTTAACTCTTTCCTGACAAACTCGTACGGATCTAGGGCATAAGTCCTATGGGCAATTTTAGAGGCAATGCCTACCAGTACCTCTGGTATAATGGACCATGGGAGAATCTCTTAGTTTGGCCAGCCGGTAATAGTTTATTTGGACTTCGTGATAAACCAGAGTACTCCCTTTCCCTTTGCTGACAAACTCGTACGGGTCTAGGGCATATGTGCGATGTTCCATTTTAGAGGCAATGCCTACCTCTATCTCTGATATAATGGCCCACGTGGAGAAGTCTTTAGTTTGGCCAGCCGGCAATAGTTTATTTCGACTTCGTTGTAAACAGGCGTACCACCTCCCCTTTTAACCCTCTGCTGACAAACTCGTACGGGTCTAGGGCATAAGTGCTATAGGCCATTTTAAAGGCAATAACTACCTCTTTCTCTGGTATAATGGCCCACGTGGAGAAGTCTTTAGTTTGGCCAGCCGGCAATAGTTTATTTCGACTTCGTGATATACCAGGGTACCCCTTTACCCTTTGCTGACTAACTCGTACGGGTCTAGGGCATAAGTGCCATAGGCCATTTTGAAGGCAATAACTACCTCTTCCTCTGGTATAATGGCCCACGTGGAAGTCTTTAGTTTGGCCAGCCGGCAATAGTTTATTTCGACTTCGTTGTAAACAGGCGTACCACCTCCCCTTTTAACCCTCTGCTGACAAACTCGTACGGGTCTAGGGCATAAGTGCTATAGGCCATTTTAAAGGCAATAACTACCTCTTTCTCTGGTATAATGGCCCACGTGGAGAAGTCTTTAGTTTGGCCAGCCGGCAATAGTTTATTTCGACTTCGTGATATACCATGTACCCCTTTACCCTTTGCTGACTAACTCGTACGGGTCTAGGGCATAAGTGCCATAGGCCATTTTGAAGGCAATAACTACCTCTTCCTCTGGTATAATGGCCCACGTGGAGAAGTCTTTAGTTTGGCCAGCCGGCAATAGTTTATTTCGACTTCGTTGTAAACAGGCGTACCACCTCCCCTTTAACCCTCTGCTGACAAACTCGTACGGGTCTAGGGCATAAGTGCTATAGGCCATTTTAAAGGCAATAACTACCTCTTTCTCTGGTATAATGGCCCACGTGGAGAAGTCTTTAGTTTGGCCAGCCGGCAATAGTTTATTTCGACTTCGTGATATACCAGGGTACCCCCTTACCCTTTGCTGACTAACTCGTACGGGTCTAGGGCATAAGTGCTATAGGCCATTTTAAAGGCAATAACTACCTCTTCCTCTGGTATAATGGCCCACGTGGAGAAGTCTTTAGTTTGGCCAGCCGGCAATAGTTTATTTCGACTTCGTTGTAAACAGGCGTACCACCTCCCCTTTTTAACCCTCTGCTGACAAACTCGTACGGGTCTAGGGCATAAGTGCTATAGGCCATTTTAAAGGCAATAACTACCTCTTTCTCTGGTATAATGGCCCACGTGGAGAAGTCTTTAGTTTGGCCAGCCGGCAATAGTTTATTTCGACTTCGTGATATACCAGGGTACCCCTTTACCCTTTGCTGACTAACTCGTACGGGTCTAGGGCATAAGTGCCATAGGCCATTTTGAAACAATAACTACCTCTTCCTCTGGTATAATGGCCCACGTGGAGAAGTCTTTAGTTTGGCCAGCCGGCAATAGTTTATTTCGACTTCGTTGTAAACAGGCGTACCACCTCCCCCTTTTAACCCTCTGCTGACAAACTCGTACGGGTCTAGGGCATAAGTGCTATAGGCCATTTTAAAGGCAATAACTACCTCTTTCTCTGGTATAATGGCCCACGTGGAGAAGTCTTTAGTTTGGCCAGCCGGCAATAGTTTATTTCGACTTCGTGATATACCAGGGTACCCCCTTTACCCTTTGCTGACTAACTCGTACGGGTCTAGGGCATAAGTGCCATAGGCCATTTTGAAGGCAATAACTACCCGTACGGGTCTAGGGCATTAGTAATATATATAGGCTATAATGCCTACCTCTGAATGGAATGGTCTGATAATGTCGAGATTAATGACTCTGATTGATCTCCGTAATTTTGAAAAAAAAATATATGTTGTTTAAGTTGTAACTGATAGTTTTTGTTTGTTCTGTTCTTTTTATCAATTAAATACAAAATTAATATTCTTGTCTTTCTGATCTGATACAATGGAAGATATACGATCGTATGTTTGGTATGTTTTGCTTTTGAGGTGGGACTATATTTGTAGACAACGAACAGATTATGGAAAGCCCATATGACAATTAATTCCCTTTAATTCCTTTCTTTCAGTGTACGTGTAAATTATATTTGTTAATTTACTAATGTCAAACTTGAAAGTCAAAGATGATAACTATTTATACGAACCGTATTTATATGGATTGTTTGAGTATATGTCCCAGTTTGAAGATGCATTTTCATAAATCTTTGCTTTCTTCGTAATTTCACCATCTACTATGTAGGCGTACATTATGGCCCTTCAACCAACAAGCTCGGTCAGTATTTTAACAGCAAACTCATCTTTGAAAATGCCAATTACTATTTTGTTAACACCAGTTGCACTTCCTGATAAATGGTTATTTGGATAATTAGAAGTATCAAATTTGTCTTGAACATTGAGGATATATCCTTGTAAAACTCATCCGTTTGAATATCGGGGCTAAACTATCTGTATCTATAAACACATTCTTAAACTTGTCATTTAACTTGCGTATAAAATTGTAATGACAGTCATACACTAGTATTTTAAAAGATCTCAAATACAACTCCCAAATCAAAATGATTTACCAAATTTAAGCGGAGTCTTTTCTTATGAACGGCTATCAACTGTTCTGTAAAATAACTCTAAACTTGGTTTACCCATGAATTCAAGTGCTTGTTTTTACGGATGACCAATTACACATCGACTCTCTTGCAAACATGTTCCATAGTTTTTCAAAATACAAAAGTCTGACATGACTTTAGATCTAAGACTTGTTTAACATTTCTATAATGAAGCACATACTTTGTAAAGTTATTTTATGTTAGTAATAGTTTTCCAACCTTATTAATCTTAACATTTTCTGGTGCTAGTGAACAGTCATTATGTGCATCATGAAGTTTTATTATATATTTAACCATGTATTTATAATTATTATCTTTGGACATTTAACATTTGAATCTACCCAATCAAAATCCCCTTTAGGTAAAGGTTGTGCCATAGCCCGCCCACAAAAATTGTTATTAGCATCTAAATAAGATGAGTATTTAATTATTTGTGTTTTGTCATCATCAACCATATATGAATTATAAGCTTTACCATGTCATCATGGCAACTCCTGCTCTGGTTGATGTTTCAAACATAAGCACCATATCTACTTCCGAAAGCAATTCCAATTTAACTTAGTAATCTTAAGACCTGCATCATCATAAGCTTATCATTGGGGTTTGTAATACCACATGAGATATATCTTATAATTTCTTATACAAATATCCTCAAATATTCCATTTCCTTAATATCTGTTCAAAATAGCACGTCAGATTTTAGATAGAAATCGTGGTAATCCCCAAAGTCTTGCACTCTTGCCGGCTGGCCATAATAAGAGACTCTCCACATGAAGATTGATACCAGAGTACGTAGTAGGCAAGTGTCGATTATATTTGAAAAAATAATTTAATTACATAATTAAATCATGGCAAGATAAAAAAAACATAACTATGTTTAAGGAGGAGGATGATGAATTTTCGAGGGAATACGTGTTGGAGGAGAAGAACAAAGAACAAAATTTCGAATGTTGAAGAAGTGAAGGTTAAGTTTGGGATGAGCAAGATTCTGACAGTTAAAGACCAAATTGGAGAACATTGCAAATATTGTGTATACTGGGTAAGCATTGTGTAACAAGGAAACAAACTTGAAAGGGCATACATGAGAAGTGACGGTTTACAACTGGCTAAAAAATCAAAGCAGGATATTTATCTTATACACTGGTTAGAAACCAAGGATCTAGGTTTGGAAAGAAGAAAATGTTTGATCCAAACAATTGGATCAAAAATTAACGGAACATAATAAATAGAAGCAATATTTGAAGTGACTGAATCCGCAAAAATATTTTTATTTTAAATTAAAAATAGTTTTTTAAGTGCTACAGTAAATAAAACATGAAATCAATATTTAAAATAACAAACACCGTTTATAAAAATAGTGTTTGTAATGAAATAAATCAGTGCAAAGAAAAAAGTGGAATGGCTACCATTAAAAAAGTTGGACAAGAAGTAAAATAGAAAACTACGCAAATTTTTAGATGATTTTAATTCAGAATTGAAATCTGAATTAGAGTCTGAAGTTAAATCTGAGCATGTGCAAAACAAAAAACCAAGGTGTAGAAATATGTACAACATGTGCTGCTAAAAGAAGGTTAGATTTGAGAGGATACTAATAACAATGTTTAAAGCGCCGCTAAGACGTAAAAACAGGTTTTGTTAAAGAAAACCAGGTTCAATTGGATTATGTTGGAGGCAAACAAACAAACCCATTATCTCGCGAAAGGATAAAGACCTTACTCCTATGGATATTGAAAATAAAGTAGCTAAAAGGGTAAAAGCAGCATCAAAATGCCAAGGAGGCTGGGTTAGTGAGGTACAGCAGACTTGAAAATGATTCAGTCAAACTAATTGAAACAAAAAGCAAACGAAAATTTCCCATAGAAGATGCTTTTAACAAAATCAATTTAAAACGATAGAAAAGGGTTGTTTAATTATTATAAAAATAACTAAATCAAAACTAACCCGCTAGTAGGAATTCTTATATACAACTTCCACAAAATTAGCACAAAAGAAAACTATTGTATTAATGTTCATCATAAGGATCAAAAGTATTTTCAATCCGCGCTACATAATAAGGAGGCAGATCAAAATCATACTAATAAAGAGGATCAATATCCAAAGTGGTCCGATTAATTCAAGTTTGTCGACACTGAATTTTCAGTGTCACTCAAGGAGATTGATAAGTTGG
Organism: Mytilus coruscus; assembly: GCA_017311375.1. NCBI lineage: Eukaryota > Metazoa > Mollusca > Bivalvia > Mytilida > Mytilidae > Mytilus > Mytilus coruscus. The sequence continues at coordinate 3,753 of JAASAO010001099.1, read as the reverse complement.
AAAGATTAGATATGATCTTAGTATAAAACGTTTTTGTTATAAGGAGGAAGAGGAAGCATATCCCTTAAAAATCGAAAAGTAAAGGATCAGACGAATGCTAGTAGATCTTTTATTTGTAATAAATAATGATAGTCAACACTACTGTTGAATCAAGACCTTTGTCTCAAATGTACTCAATTCCCTTTTAACTCTTTGCTGACAAACTCGTACGGGTCTAGGGCAAAAACCTATAGACCATTTTAAAGGCAATGCCTACCTCTACCTCTGGTATAATGGCCCACATGGAGAATCTCTTAGTTTGGCCAGCCGGCAATAGTTTATTTGGACTTCGTGATAAACCAGAGTACTCCTCTTACCCTTTGCTGACAAACTCGTACGGGTCTAGAGCATAGGTGCGATGGGCCATTTTAGAGGCAATGCCTACTTCTACCTCTGATATAATGGCCTACGTGGAGAAGTCTTTAGTTTGGCCAGCCGGCAATAGTTTATTTGCACTTCGTGATAAACCAGAGTACTCCTCTTACCCTTTACTGACAAACTCGTACGGGTCTAGAGCATAGGTGCGATGGGCCATTTTAGAGGCAATGCCTACCTCTACCTCTGATATAATGGCCTACGTGGAGAATCTCTTAGTTAAGCCAGCCGGCAGTAGTTTATTTCGACTTCGTGATATACCGGGTACCCCATTCCCCATTTAACTCTTTCCTGACAAACTCGTACGGATCTAGGGCATAAGTCCTATGGGCAATTTTAGAGGCAATGCCTACCAGTACCTCTGGTATAATGGACCATGGGGAGAATCTCTTAGTTTGGCCAGCCGGTAATAGTTTATTTGGACTTCGTGATAAACCAGAGTACTCCCTTTCCTTTGCTGACAAACTCGTACGGGTCTAGGGCATATGTGCGATGTTCCATTTTAGAGGCAATGCCTACCTCTATCTCTGATATAATGGCCCACGTGGAGAAGTCTTTAGTTTGGCCAGCCGGCAATAGTTTATTTCGACTTCGTTGTAAACAGGCGTACCACCTCCCCTTTAACCCTCTGCTGACAAACTCGTACGGGTCTAGGGCATAAGTGCTATAGGCCATTTTAAAGGCAATAACTACCTCTTTCTCTGGTATAATGGCCCACGTGGAGAAGTCTTTAGTTTGGCCAGCCGGCAATAATTTATTTCGACTTCGTGATATACCAGGGTACCCCCCTTACCCTTTGCTGACTAACTCGTACGGGTCTAGGGCATAAGTGCTATAGGCCATTTTCAAGGCAATAACTACCTCTTCCTCTGGTATAATGGCCCACGTGGAGAAGTCTTTAGTTTGGCCAGCCGGCAATAGTTTATTTCGACTTCGTTGTAAACAGGCGTACCACCTCCCCTTTAACCCTCTGCTGACAAACTCGTACGGGTCTAGGGCATAAGTGCTATAGGCCATTTTAAAGGCAATAACTACCTCTTTCTCTGGTATAATGGCCCACGTGGAGAAGTCTTTAGTTTGGCCAGCCGGCAATAGTTTATTTCGACTTCGTGATATACCATGTACCCCTTTACCCTTTGCTGACTAACTCGTACGGGTCTAGGGCATAAGTGCTATAGGCCATTTTCAAGGCAATAACTACCTCTTCCTCTGGTATAATGGCCCACGTGGAGAAGTCTTTAGTTTGGCCAGCCGGCAATAGTTTATTTCGACTTCGTTGTAAACAGGCGTACCGCCTCCCCCATTTAACCCTCTGCTGACAAACTCGTACGGGTCTAGGGCATAACTGCTATAGGCCATTTTAAAGGCAATAACTACCTCTTTCTTTGGTATAATGGCCCACGTGGAGAAGTCTTTAGTTTGGCCAGCCGGCAATAATTTATTTCGACTTCGTGATATACCAGGGTACCCCCTTACCCTTTGCTGACTAACTCGTACGGGTCTAGGGCATAAGTGCTATAGGCCATTTTCAAGGCAATAACTACCTCTTCCTCTGGTATAATGGCCCACGTGGAGAAGTCTTTAGTTTGGCCAGCCGGCAATAGTTTATTTCGACTTCGTTGTAAACAGGCGTACCGCCTCCCCCATTTAACCCTCTGCTGACAAACTCGTACGGGTCTCGGGCATAAGTGCTATAGGCCATTTTAAAGGCAATAACTACCTCTTTCTTTGGTATAATGGCCCACGTGGAGAAGTCTTTAGTTTGGCCAGCCGGCAATAATTTATTTCGACTTCGTGATATACCAGGGTACCCCTTTACCCTTTGCTGACTAACTCGTACGGGTCTAGGGCATAAGTGCCATAGGCCATTTTGAAGGCAATAACTACCTCTTCCTCTGGTATAATGGCCCACGTGGAGAAGTCTTTAGTTTGGCCAGCCGGCAATAGTTTATTTCGACTTCGTTGTAAACAGGCGTACCACCTCCCTTTTAACCCTCTGCTGACAAACTCGTACGGGTCTAGGGCATAAGTGCTATAGGCCATTTTAAAGGCAATAACTACCTCTTTCTCTGGTATAATGGCCCACGTGGAGAAGTCTTTAGTTTGGCCAGCCGGCAATAGTTTATTTCGACTTCGTGATATACCAGGGTACCCCTTTACCCTTTGCTGACTAACTCGTACGGGTCTAGGGCATAAGTGCCATAGGCCATTTTGAAGGCAATAACTACCCGTACGGGTCTAGGGCATTAGTAATATATATAGGCTATAATGCCTACCTCTGAATGGAATGGTCTGATAATGTCGAGATTAATGACTCTGATTGATCTCCGTAATTTTGAAAAAAAAATATATGTTGTTTAAGTTGTAACTGATAGTTTTGTTTGTTCTGTTCTTTTATCAATTAAATACAAAATTAATATTCTTGTCTTTCTGATCTGATACAATGGAAGATATACGATCGTATGTTTGGTATGTTTTGCTTTTGAGGTGGGACTATATTTGTAGACAACGAACAGATTATGGAAAGCCCATATGACAATTAATTCCCTTTAATTCCTTTCTTTCAGTGTACGTGTAAATTATATTTGTTAATTTACTAATGTCAAACTTTAAAGTCAAAGATGATAACTATTTATACGAACCGTATTTATATGGATTGTTTGAGTATATGTCCCAGTTTGAAGATGCATATGTCATCGCTTTTGTTCAATCTCTTTATTTACAGGAATCGCACAATTTCTATATTTTATTTAATCATACTTTTATTTATAATTGTAGTTTCAGTTTACATTATTTCACTAATTGCAAGATTTCAATGAATTGTTTCTTGGTTTTATTTACTTTCATTTCAAATGACGCGGACCTTGCAGAAGACACCTATTGATTTAAGATTTGATATTGCTATAAACAACATAACCACATTGGATAATTACAGCATAAAATTATATTATTGTAATAATCTATTAATTATCCACACCACTTCATCGAACGCGGTCTCATCTCATGAATATTATTGACGGCTAGCCTCATGAATATTAACGCCGGCTAGCTTCACACTAGTTAACTTTCGTAAAAAATCACCGTGGGATCAAAACTGTATCGTATTCCCATAATTGCCCTTAAACTAAATGTCATCGTCAGATGTATGAGGGTCTGGATGGGGATCTTTATTTCTGTATTCAATTATTTTTGGGCCATTTTATCTATTCTTTATACTTTTGCCCATTATTCTTTATTCCTTATATTTTAGTACCTCATCATTCTCTATTCTTTATTTGTTTGGTCATTTTCTCTATTCTTTATATTTTTCTCAATTAATCTCTATTTTGTAAACCACCA
>JAASAO010000397.1:0-29479 GCA_017311375.1 Mytilus coruscus | reverse complement strand
AAAGCCACAAAACACATTAAATATTTACACTATAAGACAGTTACGGCGTTCCATAAACACCACTCAATTACAGGCTCCTGACTTGGGACAGGCACATATAGAAAGTTTGAGGTGTTTTTGTAAAACTCACTGTATAAATAATACCAGAGACATATAATACAATTGTATTATGTCTCTTATAATACATATGCAGGTTCAAAACATTAATTGATTAACATATTTACTAACTAACCACTGCTAAAATACCAAAACTTGGGATATGATTTGGCGAAAAATGGAAGCGTCAGTAATGACTAATTATACTGTCCTATGTACAATTTGACAATATCTCAGTAGTCCACCAATTTATTATTTAGAAATAAAAAATGGGTTCTTTAGTCCAAAACGTTTACTGTATTTAGACACCGGTGTTTTTCATATTTACATCCTGTGAGTCAAAAACAATAACAGGATATTTTCATATGGAATGAACATGTAACCCTCCTTGCTATAAAAATTAGAATGATTGCCATTAAGACTACTCTTTACCTGAGACCAAATGAGATAGAAGTGAACAACTGTATGTAACATTTATCGCGGGATGTTAAACGCCTATCAATCAATCAAAACTAGTTCGACCAAAACATCTATGTGCATCCATCTCAAATGTCAAATCTTGTCCCCTCATTATCAAAGCATTAGTGTCTATAAAGATATTAACTGGACATATTTCAATGAATGCGGTTTCTTAACCTGTGAGATATGACCTTCTTTTTTTTTATAAAACCTAGCTAGGCTGATCCCTGCATATGTCAATTTTTTAAACTACTTAATATATACTATAAATATAAATTATTGCATAAGTCTTATTTTTGATAAAATGTCTGAATAATAATAATGTAAAGATAAGAACCATTTGACATCTTATTGATGAAGGATATTAGTTATCCGAAATATTTAACATTTGTTCATGATTTTATTATTATTATTTTTTTTGGTGATGCTGTACCCTTTAAGACTTGCTTATTTTATATATATATATATATATATATATATATATATATATATATATATAATGAATATAATTCGTCTAAACAACAGCCCAACAATGTTAGATCTGTAAATTTGCGGAAGCAATTTTTTGTTCTTCCCTGGCCGGGATTCGAACTCATGCTACTGAGATATCGTGGCACCAAATCGCCTTGCACTATACCCGACGCGCTAGACCACTCGACCACCTAGGCTCTATAATAATAAAGCTTTCGGTGGCCGGGTGTTACCTTTCCTCGTCAGTTTTTATCTAGCGTCGTAACACAGTACATGATATATAAGGCATGAAGATGGAATTGTTACAGACCAGGTGAATTATCTATTGTAAAGGATCCTACAAATTAATGTAAGATGCAGTCACAGAAATAATTATATTATAAGTACGTCTGAACCAGTGACGACTCTACCACAGATTTTATCCATCGGATCACCAGCAGTGATGGTGATACAAGGCTGAAAATACATTCTGTATACATAATTCGTTTAAATAACAGCCCAACAATGTTAGATCTGTAAATTTGCAAGATTTTTTGTTCTTCCCTGGCCGGGATTCGAACTCATTCTACTGAGATATCGTGGCACCAAATCGCCTTGCACTATGTCCGACGCGCTAGACCACTCGACCACCTAGGCTCGACAAAAAAATCAAGCTTTCGGTGGCCGGGTGTTACCTTTCCTCGTCAGTTTTTATCTAGCGTCGTAACACAGTACAAAACTGTACATATAAGGCATGAAGATGGAATTGTTACAGATCAGCTGAATTATCTGTCGTAGAGGATCTTACAAATTAAAATTAATGTAGGATGCACTCACAGAAAAATTATATTTAGGTACGTCTGAATATATATATATATATATATATATATATATATTATCTTCAAGGCCTTTGATCAAATGACTAAACTCACCAAAAGGTAATATACTGCTGAAATTTATCTATCGGTTAGAAATTTAACTGCTAACCGCTCAACTCCTGGCACCTCATGTTATGACAGAGTGTCATGATAATCAGTAACACGAAACCTAAAAAATAAATAATTATTTATCATTAGTATCAGCTATATATATAACTAGCCAAAAATAGAGGGGTGCAGTTCCCCTCTGCACTTTTCTGTGCACCCATCAGTATACATGTATATCACATATATACCACATGTATCAAAGAAAAAAAATATTTTAACCACTAGAAGACTTTTTTTACAGACTAAAAATAGCATAAATTCAGCAAAAACACAATTATTTATTCATTTGTTTCAATATTGATTTTTAATATATTAACATGATCAAGATGTTTACTTTCAGACAAGAAACCAGTCTTACATGTCCTTCATCCTAAAACTGTGCCTCTCTTAAATTACCTACATGTTCCTATAACACTGTCCATGCTCAATATTAAATATTTTAAAAAAATATTATTAGATTAGTACATTCATTTGCTTAATGACTAAGGTGGAGTTCAAATTTAGCTCAATTTTATCTGAAGAGACATATATAATACATGCTATATAACAATATATTTCATATGCCTGGTTTCTGTAAATTAGCCATAGTGGATGATTCAACAGATAAATGGAAAAATCAATCATATTTAAACTTAATTATATAAATGCAAATATGAAAAGAACAAACAGGTTATATCATTGTCTTTGTTTTTCTTATAAACTTCCTACATGTACATGTTATTTGTACATGCATTTGTATGTTAATTCTCTTGTAACAACCTTCCTCCTGTATTAAAAGAACTTCACTCAAAAATACTAGTCACATGATAATGTATGTTTTTGAAAAACCATGTTAAGAAAATAACATACTGTTAAAGTATGAAGAATACAAAAACTCATAATTAAAATGCAAAGCTACACGACAACGCCGCTGCTGTGCCATAAAAGGGAAAATCGTCTGAAAAAAAATGGAGATTTATTCAAAAAAATATCTAGAGACCCAAATTTAGTGAAACCAACATTCAGTCGGAAAACGAGTCCTACACATAATCGTCTTTCGCAGTCTCCGATTTCCATCGTCCATGCCTTTTAAACAGTCTATCCTAAATTTCAAAATTACAAGCTGCAGATGCTCCACCGGCTCTCAGACTATGGAGACCAAATGATTTGATGTTCGGCACAAACGGAGTGAAAAACTTCTATAAAAAGCTCACTCATTCTTTTATATGGAAGTGGTTTATTGTCTTTACGGAATGTCAAACTATGCTTGGATTTCGTCAAATTCTGAAATAAATATAAATCACAATCTGTTTGATTATAACTCCATTCTAAATACCTCTCTAAATTCTTTTACGGGGCACAATTTATTTCCGGTTCTAGCGATAATTATTCTATCACCATCTCTGTAAATATCGGTTTTTCTTTTCTGTATAAAGACGGACATATGACTTTAAAAAAATAAAACATCACAGGTTTTAAGATTCGACAATTCGGACACACGTAAAAAGCAAGAATTCGGTAACAAGCATGCACAAAAAGTACGCTGATTATATAGATTATCTTCACAATAAAAAATATCAAACATCTGCGAAAGCATGTCTGGACTTATAGGTTCCTTCTTTTTAATCGGAACTGATAGACGTCTCTTAGCTCCTTCCAGAATATTTTTCACCAAATCAGAATCAGAACGAGAAATTTCACTAGTAATTTTATGTGCCAATCTAATGCTATAAAAAGCTTGATTGATAGGACTGGGTGTATAATCTTGTTGCACTAAACATGCTAAATATAAAGCCACATGAATTGGTTTGGCCGGCAAAATAAATTCACTAGATACTCCATTCGATAAATCCCATATTTTTCCATCTTAAGAAACCATCATAATGATTTTGAACTGTGTTGCTAGATTAACTCTCCGTTAACAGATCAGGAAGTAAGGAAATTTTTTCAATCAATGAAGCAGGTAATTCCAACATCGTTTTCGAAAGCCTTACGTAAAAAAAAAACATACATTAGTACAATATACATACAAATAGTTTATGTAACTTAGTACTTATTTACTTTTGTTTTAAACAACTTCATCTTTCATATAAAACCACCACTACTGTCATTCAAACTGTCTAGAAAATAGGAATTTAACACAAACACCGTTATATAGCTGAAATAAACCACCACAAAATGAAAGCTTTAAAATATTAGTAGCTCATAGGTTCAAAACCATTTTCAAAGCCAACACCCTAAAAGGTAAATCAATATTTCCAAATACTGATTTATTTCCTTTACCAGCAGTATAGTATTCTTTGTTAGTGGGTAAGTCAATACAGCCCTTCACCTCTTTAATAAACCCTTCACCAGTGGGTGATGATATCGGCCAATAGCTTGCCGATTTCCATAAATGCAAAACAATTGTTCCATGTGCCATACATTGCTTCATATAATGAATTACTTTCGATACTAAACAGACGGGAGGTACAAACCAACCGTTCACACCATTCCAGTTAAAATGAATGAATCAATACCAATCGAGTTCACCGTCCAATAACGGGAATAAAATACCGGTAACTTGTGATTGTCATCATTAGCAAACCAGTCTATCTCGTGATTTCCCAACAGGGAATCTAAATACGTAAATAATTGTTCACCGACACCCCAATCGTCGTAATTAGTAATACAACTAAACTAATGTAATCCGCTTTCTCATTGAAAGTTCCAGAAACCCATTCTGTATCAATGGATATATGATGTCAAACAATTTTCAAAAATGCACAGAGCAATATCATGTAATTCAGCTTTCATACTACATTTGGCAACAATACTGACAACGTTCTTGTTGTCACTAAACCATTTGATTCGTTTATCCTTCAAAATATCTACCATAGATAAAAGAATATGTTTGACGGCATTGAGATCTTTCCACGTAGAACTCTAAGTAGACTCACATTTGGACCACATACCATGAGCTATATTAAAAGGCGTTTCTACAATGTAACCGCCATATCCTGTATTACTAGCATCGCTGTAAACTACAGACTGACATGAAAAATCGGAAGTTAATTTTTTTAACATTTACTCGCCCTAAATTTTCTTTCCAGAAATTAATTTGTATCAAACTTGCTTTTGATAACACGATACAACTATTCCATGAACTTTTCTCTAAAATATCAATACATAAATGTTTAGACATAATACCAGCAACATTGCCAATTACTTATGACATTGATACTATTTGTTCCACCAAAGAGGCAACTAGGTAATCTAGCGTGAACTTTCCGGTATTTTAATGTGTAATATTCAATGTCATCAATAGTTTTTAAAACCCTTTGAACTCTTTCATCCGTTTTTTTTTTACTATACCCTGGTAGGTGTCAATTGAATAACCCAAGAATACCAAATTTGTCGTAGGTGACCACTTAGATTTTTCATTTTTGGGAACAAAACCACTCGTAATTAAATCTTGTCTCACTTGTTCAGAAACAGTTTTACACATATCTTCGTCTGTGTGAGTACCTAAACCATCGTCTACGTACATTAAAACTTGTTTACCTTCACCCCTGCATTTCTTTATAAGTGTTCTGGTGATCTTTGTAAATATATAACAAGCTGAAGATAGCCCAAAAGGAAAGACTAAAAATTTATACCACTTTACAGTGTTTTCATACTTCCAAGAAAACCCCAAACATTCTGTATGGGGGATAAAAATATTTATATGGTGATATGCTGACACAACATCAAACTGGAAACAGAAAAAAGTGTTTGTAATAAATTGCATGGCTATGCGAATATCTTCAAATTTTACACTAGTTTTTCAAAGATGTTTATTAACATGTCTGAGATCAAAAATGAGACGTTTCTTTTTACTGTTAGACGCGGAAACTGCCAGTGGATTTACAATACGTGATTGAATGTCACATTCTTAACTCAATCCCCTAATCAAAAGATCGTGAATAGCTTCTGTGACAAACTCGCTATTGATGATTGCCGATCGATTGTTTTGTAAACATATAGACGCTGGAGTACTGTAAAAAGGAATTTTGAAACCGTTCAAAATGGTGTCCAAAATAAAATCATTACATACTATACTTTCCCAAAATAGATTGTGATGTTTAAGCCTGTCCTTGACAATAATGTTTGCCTGACCTTGTTCATACTCGTAATAATCATTGGTGAGATTATCAGACGCATTAATCGAAAAACCTGACATAGCATTATCAGGTAAAAATTCAAACTATACTCATCTTTTATGAAATCTGTCTTATTTTGGTTTCGACATGGTGCCAGATCTTTGGTTGAAAGGACATTGGTTCTCCAGTGCTGAAACAATCCACACCCATAACAAGCTCCTTGTTGTTGATTTCTTCACTGATTACCACTCGTCCTATTAATGTAATGTTTTTTTGGGGGGGAATGAGGAGGTACAATTGTTTATATCCATCAATCTCTATTCTCTGACCATGAATAAAGTTATCTACGGTGCTGCAGCTAGCTATCTATATAGAATAAAGTATGAAAGAATAAAGACTCTTGTTTGAAATTCCCTTCCCCTTTTTAAATTTCTAGTACATTTTGCTATCAAAAAACGGGAATTTTGTATAAAAGTCCACTGGCAATCAGACCTAACATCTATTCAATTGAATTATGTCATATACAATGATTTAAAACAGTTATTTCTTTCAAAATAAGTAAAATCATGTACGGTTTGCAAGCTGGCGGTCGTCAATTTGGAAAACGTAAACAAAGTAGTTTGCATGTACGCACTTTCAGCAGATAAGTCAAATGACTACAAATTGTCGTTAGATAAAAATTGAACCGTTAAAGTTAATACAATAGCTAGTTTTAAACAGCGTTTTATGCATTTAATGACAAAATGTATGCGTGCTTTGCGGATGACTACGTATTACGAGAGCTTGCGGCTGACCGCAAGGGTGTTAAACGCAGAACTTCGGGAAGGTTCGGAGAGCCGACAACCTTGAGTCGGAAGTTGGTCAAAGACAAGTGTAGCCATACACAAAACGGAATGCAATAGAGAGGCAAAAGGTACCAAAGGGATTTTCAAAATCATAAGTCGAAAACAAACTGACAATGTCATAGCGAAAATCAACAAACAACGAAATGATTGATAATTTCTCAGTACTATACAAATTGTTGGTCTAACAGAAGGTAGTATAAATGATTACATTTTGCCATATCATAAGGAGTTCATATGGTGATACATTTTGCCGTTGAACTATCAAAAAGAGGATGATAAATATAAAGGTGAGGATATTAATATTTTTCTATTTCTTACCAAATTTATTCATTTCGCGACCTGGTAGTTATTTTTTTATTTTATCAAAGTGTGGTTCGTTTGATCTCAGTTATTCGTTGGTCAAAACTCTATTATGACTTCAGATATTCTTGCAGTCCTATAAATTTCCTATTGTGACGTAACGAAAAAAGGCAACTATGCCTGATGACGTCAAATAGAAAGAACACATCGTTATTGCAAATCATTGGTACAAAATGATGAAGTGTGTCTGCATATCGTCAACAAAATCATTAGTGACACATATTCCACCACCAAATATCCTGTAATACGATATTTATCTACTCTCAACAGTTAAATTCTAAATCTCTAAAACGTTCGGCGAGTCACGCGCTTTAAATTTGAAAATTTAACTGCCCCGAGTGGAACAATATCGTACTACACTCGATGCAATGGTAATTCTATATATACGACCTATGATTCAACATTCAACTATTAGATAATATTGCATTATGAAATAACAATAAAATAAAACGTTTTCTCCGATAAAAAAGGCGAAGAAATCTTTTACACAAAAATCATAGTTTGCTAATATATATTTCAAGCTATTGTAATTATGCTGAATATTGTCGAAATTGGAAATGGGGTTCTTTTCAATTCATAATACAAAAATGCTGAAAATGAACTCAAAATTCAACATCTATGTATTTAATTAATTGATTTTTAATTCATTTTCTACCTTCTCTTACGTTCTTATTACTCAGGAAAAACGACTATATTTATGATATTTGTTAAATACCAGTTTATGTATGTTCATATATTCTATATGTTTTATTGTCTGTATAATTGATATAGATCAATAATTAATAGTCATGCTCCACCGTTTCTTTCTATTGTCGTTTTTTCTCAAAATGTCAAACTTAATGAAGTTTATTAAAAGTATTTGTGATGGTACAATGAAAAGTTGAAAATTTTTATAGCAGAAACACATTTTACATCATATTTGGGCTTTTAAGGTTATGTAAAATTACAATTATAGAACTATTTGTCGTTTGCATATAGAGACTCCGAGATCAGAACTCCTTCAAATTTTAATATTAGGTTGTCCTTTTACTTTGAATCGATAGTTTCATCGTTTTACATGATTACTTAAATTGAAATAAATCATCTGTGGAATTTAATCAATATTGATGGTAAACAATATCTTATCATTTGACAATCTGCTTGGAATTTTGGAATTACAATATTCATTAGATATATATGGATTATGAACCATGGAAACAAAAACAAATTTTTGCAAAATAATGTATTTTGTTTTTTACATTGTTATGGCGGACCTTTAATGTGACCAAATATTTTAAAAATTCATGACACACCATTTCCAGCCAACTTTGCTTACAGAGAACATGTTTTTGTTGGTTTTTCTCTTTTATGTTGCGCCTTATTAATTGAGAAATGTTTGTATGGTTTATTTATCAATACTTCGTTATTTTATCGTAGAATTATTACTATTTTCCTGGGAGTGTATTTTGAGATACATGTCGGTCAGACAGTAATCCAGTTTGGATGCGTGTTTCGGCATGTAAATGTGTAACCGAAATTTTAACCCAAAAAGTTAAGGTAATATCACAAATATAAATCAGCAGCCGTGTTCAAGTTGTATCGTCTACGGATATCAGAACATGTATGGGTAAATATTAATATATGATATACGCCAATCAATCATCAACTAAAAACAACTCAACCAAATGACACCAAAAACTCCAAAAAATACGGTTTTCGACAATAAGATAAGCATTGATACAAAATAATGCAAACAACAACAACCAGTTGAAGAACTACATGATCAAAAAGGGCATAAAATAATAGCCAAACCATTTTGCTTAACGAAATTGAAACCCGAGTTTTTCAAAATTTATAAACGAACAATTTAAAAAAGAGGTTTGTTATGAATAATGCCTGTGAGCTGATTATAGTTTAGTTTGAACATATTTTATTTACTCAAAGTAAAATGGATTGGACACAAGTAAACCATACTTATGAAGTCCGCTCCGAATAACAATAAATAACAATACAATATTAATATGAGAATACATTATTTCTAAATATACAATACTTCACGAGTCTATCTATTGAAAAAAGATGAAACAATAATAACGGAAAAATTGGTAATGATGATGATGATAATGATGATGTGAATGTACCGCAAATACACTATTCAGTATCATATGACAACAAATCCCTCTGACATTTTAATAAACTCGAATACATGTTTAATCTTCTTATTTATATTAAATATATGGATGTTTTGTTCATAAGAGAGGTTCGGATTACCAGATGTTAGTAACTTAACATTCAATATAAGGTCATCAGGGAGCCATCTATGGTTGTTCATCAGAATTTCTATCTGTTCAGTATATAAAAAACAGTCGAAAAGGAAATGGTGTGCAGTCTCAATGTTGCATCCACAAAGACAAGATGGGTCAGCAATTATATTGACTCTGAGCACGTCATAATTCAAGAAAGATGAGTAGCATCTTAATTGTGTTGGAATTATATTTAGTTTCCTCGGTTCATATAAATAGTGCTTAGGTACATCTTTATTTATAGTATTCAACCATTTAATTGGATTTTAAATTTTGAGATAGAGTCTGATTTTCGAAGGGACAAATCGGTATGATTCCATAGTTTAATAGTTGATGGTATAAAAGTTTCTTTAGTAAGGGATAATCTACAAAAAGGAACACTGATATCGTTGCCATTTGTCAAGGGATATACAGTTGAGCTCTGTACACAGGGTGGAACAAGATTACATAGATAGTCCGGAGCTTGTTTATATTGAATGTTATAATTTTTGTAACATTTGTAATTTTTGTATTTTCCTCCTGTCAGCTAAAGTTTCCAATCCAACTTCCTGATACAGACTTTCAGTTTTTGTAAATATAGGCAAACTAGTAACTATTCTAGCAGCTTCTAGCTGCAAACTTTCAAGTTTATTAGCATATCCTATCCCACAATTATTCAAAACCTCAGCTGCATATTCAAAAATTGGTCATATGAATACTAAATAGAGTTTTTCTAAATTTTTCCTACAGAGATGGTACTTGAGTTTTCTCAGTATATTTAAATGTGTCGTAACACTAATAATCAGATTGTCTTGATGGCTATTCCACCGGGCATCAGAGCAAAACGTTACTCCCAGGTGTTTGTGACATTTTGTAATAGGAATTTCTTTATCATTTAAGCAGAATTGTAGATCTGGTGCGTCATAATTTGACAAAAAGCTGACTATACCAAGACATTGATAGTCCACCAGCAGCGGTATCGAACAAGTGCTGTACATTATAAATATTGAAAACAACACTTACTAGAAACTATGTTCAAGTGTCCAAAGCGCTTTCCTGAATTTCACTTCATCAGGAACGATCACAACCAAATATTTGATATCTAAGGTTGTCTAAGAAACAGTATACAAGGTGCCAACACAATAATTCGAATATTGATATCTAAGGATGGCTAACAATCGAAACAGTATACAAGGTACCAACACAATAATTCAAATATTGATATCTAAGGATGTCTAAGAATCGAAAGAGTATACAAGGTGCCAACACAATAATTCAAATATTTGATATCTAAGGATGTCTAAGAATCGAAACAGTATACAAGGTGCCAACACAATAATTCAAATATTGATATCTAAGGATGTCTAAGAATCGAAACAGTATACAAGGTGCCAACACAATAATTCGAATATTGATATCTAAGGATGGCTAACAATCGAAACAGTATACAAGGTGCCAACACAATAATTCGAATATTGACAGTTAAAACAATATTAAGATATAAAAAAGATAAGCTTGTACAAGGTTCCCAAATTAAGACAAACCTTTGAACAAGTTTTCGGATTAATTTTTTTTTTTTTTTTTTAGATCTCGACGAAGTAGAATCCTGGCTGAATAAACATTAACGAAATTTGAAGTATACGCCATTAAGTCAATCTAACCCTACCCCCACCCCAACCCCCAACCTACCATCAATAAAATGAGCAACCATACAATCATCAACAATTGACATGTGTCTATAATATAAATCAAGTTTTAGATCATCCTTAGTCTGCATAAAAATGAATAAATTAAACGATTGATTGATCGATTGCTTTACGCCGCACCAGCACTATAAAGGATAAATCGCGGCGAATAAATTAAACGAAGATTATCTTTGAGACTTAGAATAAATAAAATGACACAAAGTGCTCTTCTCTTTTATGATAATATTAATAATCTTAAGGATGTTCGCTTGTCATGTTTTGGAATTTTGTCAGACTTTCGGAATCCTCTGGTTTTATCCATTTGAATGCCTTAAAAATTTTGCCCATTGACCCCATTTTCTTTTTATTAATCTTTTACATGTATAATTATAAGCCATCTGTAAAAGTCTTATAAAATCCTTGTTATTTTTAATTGTTTTGAGCACTTAAACTTTTCAATGATAAAGCTATGAAAAATCAAGAGAGAACATTTTCCCGCTAAAATTTCAATGGCTAATATCTCGAAAACAAGCACGTTGACCTATATTTTTTTTGCTCTTTTGGGTCTTTTAGTAAACCCCTATCAATATATACTAGTGTTATGAGAAGCTTGTTATTTTGAAACTGAGTAGCGAACCTCCTTAAGTTAAAATGAATGCCTTTTAGATATACCTGGGATACCTCAACTATGCATAATAATTATGAGACAGGACAACTATTACATGCATGATCAATACTGCTACGAAAAAGATGGACTGATTTGCCAGAAGGAAATCAACTTAACAAGTAATGGTAAACGTATTGCATTCATAACATAGATAAAGAACAAATTCTTATATCAGTTGAAATTCAAATGTTTATAGTAGGGTTCTCTATATAACTTCTATAACTGCGAAAGAAATACAAAGGTAATACGGTATCAACCCGTCATCACAAAAATGCATAAATGAATTTTCCTAATATTCGCTAATGTAAAATTGCCGCTAACAAAAATATTGTAAGACTATTCTTTTCTTAAAAAGGGATCTATGTTAATAGAAATATATGAAATCATTGTTTAATATGCTATGCATATTTTACTATTTTACTCTTTTAGATGTATGTGAATCAGGTTGGAAAAACATTAGGAACCGTTGCTACAAAAGACTACGACACAAAAATTCTGGTGTCGATTTTTGTGATGCGAGGAAACTATGTAGTAATGAAACTGCATACATCATGATGCCAGAGTCACAAAGTGAGGCAAAGGAAATTGTAAATGGCTTAGATCGAGAGAGGTAAATTGCAAAACAATCTTTTGAGTAATGAGGAATATAAATACCAGTTTACTGATTCTGTTAATAAACACCTTATAAACGTCCAATCTAAATTTTACGGCAAAAAAAAAAGAATAAACCTCTAGAGTATCAATAATGAAAATACAAAAATATGACAAATTTCTAATTGATAAACCAAAGTGACTTAGACGAAACGTAGTAAATACTGTTTTATTCTGAATTTTTCAGTAGATATCAAATTTGAATATGATATATATTTGATTTATAAGTGTGTCAGTGAACAATAGGAAAAACAACATAATAAAAAGTGAAACATGTAGTACTAGTGTATACAATAACAATTACTTATCATTGTAACATAATTCATTTTAACAAGAATATGCGAACATCCGAGAATACAACTTTGTTCGTTTCCTTTTATACTTACCCATTTTAATGTTGGATTTCCTTTACTTCTATAGCAAAAATTTCAATTAAAAAATAAACATATTTGCAACAAGTTCTTTCAAGTTGGCAACATTTGGACACTCTACCATAGTAATGACACAGCTCTTAGCATCTTCATACAACACTTGAAACCATTTACAAAATCACGCATGTCTATAATGTAGGACTGTACGAGGATACCATAGGACATGTTTTGATTTTCGAGTATGTTTTGACAAGTGGGAGTGTACGAGGATACCATATGACATGCTTTGATTTCAACGTATGTTTACGTGGGACTGTAGGAGGATATTACAGGGCATGATTTGATTCAATGTATGTCTCATATGTGGGATTGTACGTAGAATCTATAGGACATGCTTTGATTTAAACATAAGTTTGACAAGTGGGACTGCATGTACGAGAATACCATATGACATGATGCTTTGATTTCCACGTATGTTTGACAGGTGGGACTATAGGAGGATAGCACAGGCACGATTTGATTCAAAAGTATGTGTTTAATAGGTGGGACTGTATTAGGATACCATAGGGCATTATTTGATTCCGACGTATGTTTGACAGGTAGGACTACTAGTTTATAAGTAACCATTCGTCATGATTTATCGCCCCGCACGTCTAGCTGATTTGACTAGGAGGATACCATAAGACATGAATGTCTTATAGGTGGGACTGTAGAAGGATACCGTAGGGCATGATTTGATTCCCATGTATGTTTGATAAGGGGGACTTACCATGCAAAGGCGGATTTAGGAAGGACAGGGGACCCGGGCCTCCCTGACGATCTTCATATATGACAAGTACAAACCCATAATTTGGCTTGCCATTCCCCTTTCTGAATATGCACCTGGTACGAGGATATCATAGGGCATAACTTGATTCCTACGTATGTTTGGTAAGTCGAATTGTAGGAGGATAGAAGGGGAATAATTTGATTATCACGTATGTGTTTATGAGTAAGGACTGTCAGAGGATACCACAGGGCATGCTTTGATTCCCACGCATGTCTTATTGGTGAGACTGTACGAGGATACCATATGACATGTTTTTATTTCCACGTATGTTTAATAGGTAGGACTGTATGAGGATACCATAGAACATGTATATATATTTGTCTTTTTTGTGTCACTTATGTCAAAGTTCAATATATCATGTAAGGTCAAGGTCATTTTTGAGGTTTTTTAAGGTTTTTGTGTGTTTCAAAAAGTCATGGGTTCAAGTGATTTGTTTTGTTTGTATTTCTCAGTGTTGCACGAGGTCAAAGGTCATTTGCTTTAAGTATGTCTTTTTTGGTGTCACAGAAGGGCATAGGTCATTATTATGTCTTTTTTTTTTTAATTTCCTTACCCCCGAAAATCATTTCAAGCCCCTCTTTTTTAATAAAGAATACCCCTAAGAAAAAACATTTTAAGAGTGTAGGATTAATGCGGTAAAACTTGGCTTTGAAATGAATCTTATTTTTGTAATATAATTATGGTATTCTATATGAATTTAATAAAGAAAGACATTAATGAATAAATCCTGTTTGAGTCCCACCCCTATTTTGATATTAAGTGTATATTGTATATTATATAACTGTCTTATATATATTAATCCTGTTTTAGTCCCATCTCTATTGCAAAAAGTGGTTTCAGCATGGAGGATGGGACTAAACCAGGATTAATATATAACACTATTTGATTTGGATATAAACATAAGAAGATGTGGTATAATTGTCAATGAGACAACTCTCCACAAGTGACCAAATGACACAGACCTCAACTTCCAAAGGTCACCGTATGGCCTTCAACAATGAGTTAACCCATACTGCATATAAAAGGCCCAATATAAATGATATATATATATATATATATATATATATATAATATATTTATATAGTCCCACCCTTCATGTTAAAACAATAATTTCCCATAAGGGTGGGACTAAAACAGAATTATTATATAAGTGTTTATATTGCTTTTTAATATAATTGCGTATTTTTCTTTCTACCTATAATATAATATTTCTATCAGCTATATTTAAGTAATATAAAAATATTAAAACTAATTTAAAAAAACAATATATCGCAACAAATTATAATCCCACCTCGGCCTAAAGTAGGATTATGTCAATCTAACTGTAAAAACATAATAATACTCACAAATATTATCCCAGATATACTCCAGACAGGTAAATAGATAACTATAATTGACTGTTACTAAACAATTGTGAACTACGACCTATAGTTCTTATTTTCTGTGTCATTTGGTCTATTGTAGAGAGTTGTCTCATTGGCAATCATACCACATCTTCTTTTTATATATACATTCAGTGAAATATTCTCACTAAACTGAACAATCTTTCTTCATGATTTCAAAAGTGTGAAAAATAAAATTTCAAAAACAATTTACATCACTGTGTAGAGAAGATCATACTGAACAACCGCATATCATGCGTTAATTCAATTAATAACAACAAACGATTAACTACTTGTACAGGCCGAACTCTGTGTGTTGCATACACAACATTTATGTCAAGCTCTTTATCCTTGCATGTAAAAATAAGGCCTTAAAGGGTCAAACAAAAATGTGGCCTTTTAAAACAGTAAAGAAATCTGCAATGGCTTTAGTGATTTAGATGAGACAAAAAAACACAATGATAGTCAAGGAACGCCTTCCATACTTTTGGTTCAATACTTTTCATACTGTTTATGTCTCTGCATCAATTGACAAATGCGTTAAATAAAGGAATTATGAAAGCATCATAGGGCAGACTTAGTTCTGGAACACCACAGTTAAACTGTAAAAAGTTCACAAATAAGAATCTGTTTACTGTATTTCGAGAATAAACTGCATAATTAAAACAATTGTCATTTAGCCCAGCTGAATTTAATTTTAGTTTCTTACCAACTTTTGCTATATAAAAAAAAAAACAAAAACAGATGAAAGCCTATGGCATCCTCATATTCTAATAATGTGGGAGTATAAACTTATATAACGAAGTCTAAGAGTAATTAT
This sequence comes from Mytilus coruscus, assembly GCA_017311375.1. Classification (NCBI taxonomy): domain Eukaryota; kingdom Metazoa; phylum Mollusca; class Bivalvia; order Mytilida; family Mytilidae; genus Mytilus; species Mytilus coruscus. The sequence continues at coordinate 13,517 of JAASAO010000397.1, read as the reverse complement.
AATTTATTACATAATTTACAAAGTCAGAATGTTTCTAAAGATAACTGGTTCAAAAGTTCAATAAATCGTTTTGCACTATAACCTTGGCCGTGATTTTGACGAATTCTGATGTTGGCGAACTGTGTTGTTCTAGTCCGAAGTTGGATCTTATATAGTTCAGAGGGGCCATCAATCACCTTTCAACAATGGCCCATAACTGTTGGCAGTTTATAGAGTAGTCTTGCTATTGAATAATACATGTACGAGGTTAGACAGCGGACAATGCAATTAACGTCTGCAGGATACATGTTCGCTAGTAAGCCGTGGACATTGTTGTACATGTTAATTGTCTACAGGGCATATGTACTATAATATTTGTGCACATTGTTATTAAGTGTCTGCATGGTACATGTACTTGTATCAATTATGATATATTGGAATACACCTTGGTAAATATTGTTCTCTCGCAAATTGTGTTACACCATAGACCATATTTCTTATTGGGCATCAGCATACAATTGCAGGTCAAATGTTTGCACAACATTTTTCTGAACATATCCAATCATCGTTTTATAGCGGTAGTTAAGGTGTATATGACCGGAGCATAGGCTAGGAACGTATACACAAATTTGAATTCTGATAGACTTTTGTAAAAGATGGTCCGAATTTGTAAAATTTTGTCAGCGTTTTCAGCAGAAATGGGTATTTGGTCTAAGTTTGTCTTGCAATAAGTCGGATAAATAATATCCATGACATGTCAGATGTATCTATTTGTTCCTTAAAACAAAACTGAATCTCCCCGTAATGCATAGGAAAACAAGGTCAATATAGTTGTTTTACCCTTTGGGCGATTGGTTATCATGCCATAGTAAGTATGGTATTAGAATCATCAAACGTCAAAGATCTTCCTAGTTCAAAGTTTAACCTTCAAGGAACCTAGCTATGATAGCGTTTGAAGTGCCTTTTTTCTACTGAAAGACAGCAAGAGGTAAGAAATGAAAAGTATTTTTACCATCAATTGTCTCAGCATTGATTTCAATATTATAAGCTCCCTCTTGTATTATATAGTGCAGTGACAAATCAAGAAAAAGGTGCTTATTTTACGATTTTAATGGACCGGCATAACAGCAGGCTAAAAATGTTTTTTTTGCAAAGCAATTACCTAAATCTTACTTTTTTGCCCGGTCGTAGCCATTCTCTACGGTGCAGTTTTTCATAGATTGGAAAGAAAAAAGACATGTTGAGTTTTTCATTCAAAATGCAACTCGACAAACTATTTTACTTTTGATCTTTTTTATAGTTCTCAAACTCTTGATTTTGCATTTTATAAAGATATTATATGCTAATTCTTATTGTCAAACTTTAATTCTTTTGAAGTACCTTTTTTCTACTGAAAGACAGCAAGAGGTATGCAGTGTATTTTTACCATCAATTGTCTCAGCATTGAAGTCAATATTAGAAGCTCCCTCTTGTATTATATGATCGCCTTCTTCAAATGCAGCAATACCATGAGGAAATTTTGACATGTTTGGATTTTGCCTATTTCCACATTTTCTAGCTAGTGATATATCTTTGTACTTCCGAGTATAATGCAGGAAAGCCAGTAGAATCTAGATTATCATTCATATTTTTTGTCTTCCAAACTCATGGTGTAGTTGCAATGTCAACTCAAGATGAAATGGGGCACAAAAATAGTTGCTTAATTTCACTATACATTCTGCTATTGCCAAGAATTTTCACATCTTGCCGTCAGGAAGTTCAGAAGTATAACCCTCCCATTGTAAGCTTAAACATCAACTATCCACAACAGAAACTTCTTAATCAAGCAAGGAGTGTTTTGTATGGAATATGACATAGATATTTCAGATGGTGTTGGGTAATTCCTATTTGATATATCCAAGGACTGCATTTAACTAGGAACTATTGAAGCGGCTGCATGTAACGTTTTGTCTTCATTAGTAGTTAGTATCTCAATTTCTAACAGTATTTATCCAAATTTTAAATGGTTAGCTGCTTGAATGGCTTCCCGTAAAACTTTCAACTCATCGTTTAATCCGTCTTTCTTCGAATTGCTAAGTAAAAAAAAAATAACCGAGCAAGCCCTGCAGTTCAGAGCCTTGGTTTTAAATTCTTGCCCAAAAGGAATGAGATTGTTTCTTAATGTCGTTTAGATAATTCTATTATGTGTGGAAGCCCTTCGTCTGTTTCAGTATAACGTAGATCTTTGTCGTGTTTCTACGATTTGTGTTTGCAGAAAATACTGACAGTCCTAGCAAAAGGCGTGGGCATTCATCTGGTCAGAACAGACTAGGATATATCATTAACAATTTCCAGTTGTTTGAAGTATGGCTTCTTTTAGCTTGAGAAGATGTCAGCATTGGTGGACAACTATGCGTAGATATATTCCGGGAATAACACTTATCCGCTCCAATTTGACTTTTACTGTTAAAATAAATCTATTTTTAACTTTAAGAAAAACACGATAAAATATCTTTTTGGCAAAAATTTATCAGTCAAAAACTTTCATAAGCGTTGTTCAATAAATAAAACCTGTGATACAAAAATATTATTACTAATATATGTAATTGACACAAACACGAACAATGATATGGTGCATTTCTGAAGGTGGCACGGTAGTATTTACATTCCGGAATTTAGGTTGCTCTTTTGTGTACCCTACTTAAGTCAATGTATCTGAACAGTGTGATTGGACAAAAAAATACAGTATCTACTGAACATACTTACCCAAACCGAGGGATGAATCAGGTGTAGAAAAATATGAAATAATTTTACATGCAGGTGAAAATGAATTTTTAAGATTTTTTTTTTTTAAATTTTGAATTCACTGCATGATAAAAGACCTAAAAGCAGTAGTGGCCTTAGGTTTATAAAGATAGCAAAAAAAGTAAACGGTCATGATACATATTCGAATTCATTTCTGAATATTATAATAAAAGTACTTCAGTTATCTGTGTATGTAGAATTTTGGGCAGTGTTACAAAGTGGTGAAATTCTAAAAAAAAAAAGCTATCATTATCCCTATGGGCCAGGAAATACTACCTTAACTGGGATATATATAATATACACTAAATTAATGAAGGTATTTTTTTACCTGTTCAATTTGTCAGTTTATCAATAAAAAGTTGATTGAGGGCAACTTGGGTTAGAACAGCTTTAAATTCTACTCCTAGGAGTGAAAATTGCTGATTCAGCAAATTGTGCCTGATCTGTGGATAAAAATGTCAAAATTTACATAGAAAGTAGAACTTTAAAATTTTATGTAACTTGCAAGTGATTTTTAATTATTTATGTTCTCTTTAACTTTCGCAGTGTCTGACACATGTGTAACTACTGGAATTTGAGACGCGACATATTTTAGTTGCCTGTATGTCCTATAATTTTCACCGAAATAAATAAAGTGCATATTTTTTTATTTTTTTCCACAAAAGTACAGTTATACTAGTTTTCTTTAGGTTTAATTTGAAGTTCTGTAGTAACATAACACCAGTATGAGCTTTTTTGGAACCAGTAAGTGGTTAAGGGGTCCTTACTTATTCACTTAGCCCCATATTTAGCTGAAATAGAGTTAGCATTAGGGGTTTCTTTACATTGATATAACGATTTTTTTTTTGGGGACAAAGAATGTGATTATGATTCTATGTCAGATTGATTAGAAAGTTTATACATTTCCTATGCAAATGTCATGATTTGCTTTAATTTTCTGACCCTGAAAAGCACAAAAAAGGTAAATTGACTCTGTAAGGGGACATAATTTAACTTAATGCATACATGAGAAAGAGACAAACAGCCAACTTAGAGATATATTCTAGTACACGTATTGTCAAAAAGATTTTAGAATAATAGTTTACTACCATTTAAAGAATCATGTTATGTTGCCTACATAATCTGAAAATGCTTAATGGAATATAAGGCATGCTGTAAAATGTGAAATGGACTCTAAATCTTTTTTCATGATTTGGTACTTATACTGTTTCTTTCAGTCAGATTAATTAGAAATAGAGTTGGCAATCCAATATTTCCTCCTGAATCACCATGTTTTACCTCTGTGCTGATTTCAAACATTATCTATTTAGTTTTTGTTCACTCCTTATATAAAACTGGTAAGATGAAAAAAAAAGTAATAATCTGCAAGCTGGGGTAGGGGTATAATCTTTTATTTATTTTTTTTTTGTTGGTAAGAAATAAGTGCAGATTAGTATTCTCTATTGTAATATAATAATAATTAGTTTTTACAAATCTTATTGATAATATGATTTTCTATAAAGCACATGTTGGGTAGGAATAACTGACTTTGATGCAGACCATACTTACACGTGGGAGAACGGCACTGAAGCAAATCAATCAAGTCTGTATTTCGCCGGTGAGCGTCTTTTTAATTTGATCAGTTAACTATTTGTGTTTATTCGTTATCATATTAGTTTTATTTGTTGTTTTTATGATTATACTACAGCTCCAAAGGAGTGGTGTATATTGTTGTACCCCTTTCTGATCGTCCGTATGTCCGTCCGTCCCATTACATGCCCGTCGCATTTTCTCAGGAACTACAAATAACAGACACTAGAAATGTGTTAACAGGCTTCATGTTAGCATTCTATCCATAGACACGGCTTCAGATCATCGTTTATTAATTTCCAGTTTATATATTCTAAACATATTAGCTATGCATGACATTTTCGTTGCATTTGTCTATGGAAATGCAAATACTAGTTTTCTGAAATGTGTTATCTGGCTTCATGCCAACATGCTATATCGTGTGACATGTGGATCAGGATCTGCCATGGCATTGTCATTTTGTTTTCGACTTTATAGTTTAATATCCCTTTGGTTACTCCTGCCTCTGTCTTTCATAATTATAAAGACGGCTATTAAATTTCGGAAACAATTACTTAAAAATTTACCAATTAGATTTCTTTCTTCCTTATAAGAGGCAACCCTCTCTCAATGTTTTTCTGATCGGAAACAAAGGCTGTGAAGTATTGTTTCAGCTGAAACATACTCCATCTGTAGGTAGTGTTATTTATTTAAAAGTTTCGTTAAAAGGTAAAGGGACAAAACATAACTTATCTCGGCGTACAGATAGTATCGAACTATCCTAGTTGTTGATTTTTATGTATATGTCGAGGTATAAGGTAAACCTAGGCCTAGACATATTCATGTATGATTTGATACAATTGTTTTAACAATAAATACATTAAATATTAACACCAAACTGTGTATACCTCATTGAAAGGACAAATTCGCAATAGAAGAAGATTAAGGAATGAATACTGAGTAGCAATTCTATTGACTATCAAAGTATAAAAACATCTATGTCTTTACAATGGCCAATTTTAGAAATATTATAACTGAACCAAATAGCTTTTCCTGTATACCCTTGCCTTGGTACTGGCACTTTGAAAAGAAATTGGTGGATTGAATCGAGTGTTACTAAGAGCTAAACTTACTTCTGTTCGCAATACAGTCGTCTCGATTCAAATTATCTATAAATCTTACAAACACAATTTCAATAATGAAAAGTACTATCTTTTCTTATTCTTCTTGGGAAGCTTCTTTCGAAGGATCATAAGACTGGGGAAACTCAATTCATTCAAAAGTTGTTGAGGTACAAAACATCCACCAGAACACCATCAAACACGAATCTCAATTATATAGGTTACATTAAACGTTTTGTTTGTTAAAGAGTTTATCAATTTATGGAATAGGTCATTTTGAAATATTGAACATAGTAAACTATTCATTTGCCTCATCTGTTATGTAGAACAGCTGCATTTTGTAACATTTGTTAAAAACTAGTTTTAAGGGGAAATCTAAATTTCCAAGTTTTATTTGAAGTCTGATATCTATTGCAACTCATTGATAAGGACATTATACAATCCTTGAAAAAAAGTTATTCTAATGTTGTTTTTTATGTACAGATGGTGAACCAAACAAACGGAATATGGATTATGTTTGTGAATATATCCAAAATGGTAAATTAAATAACGGAGATTGCAAAGCAACAGAAAGAGTAATTTGCGTTATAGACGGTAAGCTTTTGTATCTAAAGTCCTTAATAATAAAATTATTATTATTATTTTACGATTATTATTATTTTATTATTTTACGATTATTATTATTATTATTATTATTATTATTATTATTATTATTATTATCAGTGTTTACATCCATATTTAAGGTCTTTGTGACAATATTCCCATACATTGAATGTTTTATAAGGTGTTATTTTATTTTATACCTTTTGTTGACTTATTGTATGATGTTCAAACATTGTGTGCCATACAGCTTTTAAAGCAATAAGTTAAAGTTCTTGTGACATTTTTGTTTTAAATATCATTTTCAGCAATTGACAGCTCTCCAACCATAGCTTCATTCAAAACTTTTACACAAATGTCAGGTCCATCAGCTTATATACAAACAACGGTGCATACACCTGCAATTAGGACAAATCTTACCAACATGACAACATTACAAACATCTTTGGATTTTACAAAAGCATCTGGTATGTCTTCAACAGACACTGGGGGAAATACAGAACACACTGTTACTTCGGAGCACAATTCTGTTGGACAATTCGATAATACCTCGATAATGCCAGACGAGTATCTAGTGTCAGCCATGTCCGATTCAAGACTGGCCTGCATCATTAAATGTACAAGCAGTTGTGCAGATTATGCAAATAGTACTAAAGATACTAGCCCAAATATTCCGTACAAAGTTAATAGAAAATTATTATCATCTTACCGTAGGATCCATACCAGTGCCAATGACTCAAGAAAGTCATCATTGTATATTGGATCCATAGGTAGTGTTATTCTTGTCCTGTCAGTCCTTTCCATTATCATGCTGGATTGTCTGCAGCGTGCATAATATGTTTCTTTTTAATTGTAATGTTGGCAAGATTGTTATTATTATAAACAATCAAGTACAATCAAGAGTGTTGAGTAATGCCAGTTTGCGAAATTGGTGAATTCTGATTACGTATGAAGAACTGCTACCTTTGAAATGTATTTTGTACATTTAATATTACTGCTTTTGATTACACATTGATATTGTGAATTGTATGCACAATGACGTGTATGGTGTATTTATTGTTTTTATTGTTTCTCACAATTTGAAAGTTGTACATAACAATACGTTTCAATATTTTTTTTTAATTCGCCTAGTTGTGTTTTTGTGTTATTTTATTTTAAGTGTTACGAATGCGTACTAAGTTTACGTCAAATTGAGAATTTTTTTCTAAGTCTAATCAAACAGTTAACTGTCGTATTTCAAAAAAGAAATAATTTTCTATTTAAAAACCTGATCATCACTGTAATGTTAGACATCGCTATGTATCGACGGGTAGATAATAAATATTAAGTCGCTAAATAGAAACTTTAAACATTCTAAGAATAGTGAAAAGTTATTATTCGCGATTCAAAGTTGTAATTGCCTTGTTTTACAAATACGAATCTTATTTTTTCTCTTTTGTCAAAACATTTCATCAACAAAAACAAAACATGGAATATTTTCTTATGGTTTTCCTCTAATTTTTAAAGTAAAAATGTATTTTAGAATGTAATTAAACAAAATAGATAAAAAACAAAACAATATTATTTAGTTCAAGGATACGTTGCTTATAAAAAGTCAAACATTTAAAGCAAGAATGATTTCTGTTTGAAAGAGAGATTAAGCAGATTCTTCCTCAATTTCTTGGTTAACATCGACTATTTTTTAATGAAAAACAATAATCATGAATGATTGCTTCAACCAATGGTCACAAATTCAAGAAGCATTTTGTTTAACTATTACATTTAAGAGGTAAATAAAAGACTAAGTACACAAATACAACCATCCAGTGGCGTACACACAAATATTGTAAAATATTTTCCAATCTGACCGAAATTCATTGATCTGACGAAGCTCCGTTCTACGTCATGTTTAAAAAGACTTTTTGGGATTGGCCTGTTTTGTCAAAATGATACACACCTTCAGAGATTTGAAGGCCGAAAATTCATTGGATGATGTAATAATTACCCGAACAGAAAGTAGAACGTTATGTGTAGTATCTTTGTAAGCAAAGAGTGGACACATGATCTGTTTTTCCAAAATAAGAACTGCAGAATGTTTCCTATCATACGGATTTTGTGTTATTAAAATTCACTGTTACAAAATTGTGGAAATTATTATTTTAAACTAAGGAATATATCTCCCTCGTGCAAAGCTCTGATTCCTTGCCCGACTTTGGCTATACTTTTTTGTTCTTTTTGGTTTATAAGCTCTTCATTTTTTAAATACGATTTGGATTTGCAGATATTTTGGCCTCGAGCATTACTGAAGAGACGTTTCTTGCATCTGGTGCAGAAAAATTAGTACCGTTAATGTTGTTAATACAGTAGTACTTAAAGGGCCAATTAATATTTGTGACTTTCAAACGTACAATATGATTTTTCTTTTGGAAAATTAATCTAGTAAGGAGGGTTCCAGGCTGAACTACCAATGGCAAAAAACAACGTCGCACAAGAGATTCAGATGTCTTGCAATCTTCTAGAAATATGAATATGCATTTTTTGTCATGTTTTATTTTTTTAATTAATCATGTTGTTCATAATACTGCTGTTGTTTTTTCTTCAAATAATATTTAGCATTTTGTTCTTTGTACATAGTTTACATGTAATGTTAATACTTGTATGTATATCAACGATAACATACATTCAAGTAAGATCATCTGCAATGTATGTCTGATTTAAAAAAATAATGGTTGTTATTAAGAGATTTAGAGAGTTCTGATCTGATGAGTTTCTTTTAGAAGATTTCAGGTATACGTATTGATGGACAATATCTATTTTAAAATCTTTTAACAACAATTTTTATCAGCCTCCGATTGTTTACTTTACCATGTTCACTGCAGATCGGCTTTTATTTATTTAGCATGTTTATCAATCAATACAGTTAACCTTTCTCAAAAACCTTTCCAACTTTGGCGCCTTCTACATGAATGAAAAAAAGTTGACAGTAAAAGCCAGTAAAGTTTCTAATTTTCAGCAACATAAACATGATAACATGCATTTTTAATTTTATATATCTAGGGCATAAAATACCCTAATTTTTTTCAGATGCACAAATTTGTCTGCACTCAGAGTAAATATTGTAGCGTATACACAGCCATTTAAGCCAAAGGGTCAACATGAACCTTTAAAAATATAAATTGATATTTACTGAATATACATTTATACGCCTTCCTTAAACATGTTAAATTAAATAACAGCTTTTGTCACACACACATGTATCATATTTTTATTTTAGAATAAATTAATTTTGGATGTAACACGTATTCTTATTGGCTGAAAGTTTTCGTCTATCAGTTCATAGACCTAATTTTGTTATGTGACGTCATCAACTTTTTTTCATGAGTTACTCCTTAAAAATGGAATTTAGAATTAAATTATAAGGAATGACTGTAATATTCTTTCAGTCTATTCGAAGTAACCTTTAAAATATGGTGCACACTTTTAAATAAAATCATTAAATCATCACATACACAAAATGCTCTGTTTTCTAATGCTACATTTTCATTTCTCCTAGTTGCAATCCTCAGTGGGGCTACATCACGTCAAAATGGCAAAAGCCTTTCTGTGACTAAAGGGAGAGCTATGTTACAGTATTCTTCAGGTTAAACATTTTCGTTGCACAATTTGTAAGTTCGTATCTTATTGCAACTTCTACCGGAGAGAAATTTTTCAAATAGATTTATGATGGTGACCGTAAAACGTATGTAGAGTCGATTTCAGTCAATTTATGGCGATGTTGTTTAAAGAGCTTGTAAACTAAGGTACGACCCATGTAAGTGTATTTGTCATTTACATAAAAGTATTCTTAAATGTTGTTTATATAATATAGAGCATGCTTTTTTCTCCATCGGCTCTCTTCTAAAACAGATTGTTTTTTTCATTGATTTAATACATACTGATAAATAATTTTATTGCAATCCAGTTAATAACAGGTTTGGTCCTGCATCCTGTCAAAAATTATATCGTGACATTTTACAAGGTCATGTTGTTGTGCCACGATTATTGACAGTATTCTTTTAGCAATAGCCTTCAATAATTCATTTCATTCGTATTTCCCGGCGTATATTTTCCGCGAAACTAGGTCATACTTATTTTCACTTTTAAACACTTGCTTGTTATGCGGAATAATCTTTCATAGTTACAAGATGATTACCTTATTATTAATGCATCCTGTTTAATCCATGATATTTATATTTTTATAAGGTTAGAATTAACCAAAATCCTACTCGTTAACTAGAAGGCCATTTTGGTGTACTTTCACATTTGTGAACACACGTACTATTTTTAGCGTGTATTGATTGACGTGATATTTCAAAAGCTTTCAGAAAATATAGTCAGTTTCAAATTAGAGCCTGGATTAAACAGCTGATTTTGACAGTTTAGCAGTATTTGCTTTTGATGTATTTTGCACACACTGCAAGTATTTAACATACATAGCAACTTATTCATGTTTGTTATTTATATTAATTAATAACTGTAATTAATGATATTAGCTTTTAAATAAAGCTGCTTTTATTCATCTAAACAATCTTGTTTCTAGTTTTACACTGTTTAGATTTTCAAAACAGTTTGATACTGTGCTTTTAGAATTGATATTTGCATAATATCTGCCACCATTTATAGTATCGGTTGGTGCATCACATGTTATTGTTACTATGCTTATGACGTATCTACAAAGGTGTATATATAGTTGCGTTTTGCGAAAACATTGTGTATTTCTTAATTAAAATTTGGGTAAAATCTAACATTTATCAACTGCTAGTACTAGTTCGTCGATCAATAATGTCTGTTTTTTTTTTTTTCATTTTATTTGTTGTTTTTGTTCTTAATACAGACCTGTTACGTTTAAAATAACTTTTACTGTTTTTGCCTGTCGTATAGTTGGTTTTCGTTTCATGTCATCAGCTTACGTCGTCCCGTTAGTTTTACCTGTAACATTGTTTATCATATTGTTGAACTGGGTATTTTTTGGCCTTACTAGACCATATGGGATTAGCGCATCGATAAACAATGTACGGTGACTTGTGGCTGTTAACATTCGTGTTGTTTGAATGTCAATTAAGGTTGTGAATACATTTTACAAAAACCAAAAAAAAAATCTGCCAAATAGAATCCACTGAAGCTAAAATTTGACATAGGACGACTTAGAAGAGAGAATGGAAACGGGAAATGTGTCAAGGAGACAACAACCCGACCAAAGAGCAGAAAACAGCCCAAAGCCACATATGAGTCATCAACACAGCGAGAAAATTCCGCACCCGGAGGCGGAATTCAGCTGGCCTCTAAACAATAATGTATACTAGTTCAGCGAAATGAACGCCACACTAAAATCCGAAACATACAAATGCACCAAACTTAAAGATAAACACAAGAATAACAAAGGCTAGAGGTTCCTAACTTATAACGGGTACAAAAATGCGGCGGGTTAAACATGTTTTGTGAGATCTCAATCCTCCCCTATACCTGTAGCCAATGTGGAACAAACAAACACACAGCAATACGCACAGTAAAGGTCTGGTTAATTATGTATGCAAATATGAAGCGGAGTTAAACAACTTTTTGTTTTTATAAATCTCAACCCTCCTCCATTGTGTAATATCCCAATTAATATATTAACAAAACGTACATAAGAAACAGCCAGAAAAAGCAGTTAATTCTGAAATTATGGTAGAATAGATAACCCGCCAAAATACAATTGAAAATTATACTAGTTTTCCAAATGACTGTTATGTAAAAAAAATATAAGGGATATTTTTCAGTCAATAAAAATCGCATTTTTAATCGGCTATTCATCTTAATTCTTGATTTAATGAACTAGTGTAAATATTTATCTTTTAGTGTCAATAATTCATTGTGTTCACTTGTTCATTATTTTATAATTACTTACCAGCTTTTAAAAGAGAGAGAAGAGATACCAAATGGGCAATCCAACTCATAAGTCGAAAACAAACTGCCATGGCAAAAAAGAAAAAGACCAAAAGACAAACAAAAGTACACAAACCACAACATAGAAAACTATAGACTGAGCAACACGAAGTCCACAAAACATCAGAGACACAAGTCGTGTTGCTCATGTAAGTAAAAACCCAGTTATAGGATATTCAATTTAGTATAGGTATGTTATAATATCTTAAGAAACGTGTTGATTGAAATTATCAATACGAAGATGCCAATACAGTGTAACAAGAGAAAAGAGCAATGTGTACGACTTCGAATGAACTCAAAGAATGTATAATAAGAAGATACTCAGGTTTAATTACGCAGAATATCACAAAACAATTCAAAAATATTAATTTGTATCAATCATTATAGTGTGTATGAAAAACAGTGTTTTGCGATTTACTTATTGCCAGAATCTCCGAGTTTCTAACGTGAATGCTTCCAAAGTGTCGTCATATATGGATGATATCACAGTATAGGCATTTACACCCCATTAAACTCTTTGCTTCTTCGTAGAGTTTGTACTGGCATCCAACATCACAATCTACTAATATAAATCTAATGGGAAGGATTGTATCATTTTAGTGATTGTACATGTCTTTTGTCGCATATTTTATTTATTTTTTATGCGTTATTTGGACAATTTTGTGTTGTTGCCAGAATGTATTTTTGCAGTTATAAAAACCATAATGTATATTTTCAAGTGCTTAAGATGCTGTTTAAATTATGAACTTTGCATTAAACAGCATTTTTTTTGCAAATGTATATCTAACCAGTTGGATACTGGTTCGACAAAACTGCTTACTATAATGTTTTTACAGCTAAAATGACTTAAATCAGACTAGTGCTCATTGGTATATAACATTTGATACCCTTCCAAATGCAGTATTACTAAGGACTTAAATAAAAATAATTAAATATTGTTTTCTTTGAAGTCAATAGAACAAACAAACATTGCACAAAAGTTTACTAGTATATAGATCATGAACTTCAGATTTCAACAACATTGCAACATTCCTTTAAACAGTGAGAGTCCTGTATTGAAGCCTGGGTTACAGGAAACAAGTTATTGTAGGGACTCTTTTCATGTTTTTTTCATTAATGCCCTCTGGGGAAACTGTTATTAACTTTTTTATCCACAAACTTTCCCGAGCAAGTCTGTCGGCTTCTTTGTATTGATCTGATGAGTTAAGCCTTTTTCTACTGATTCTTATAGTTTGTTTTTATGTTGTGCTGTAACACCATTGCCCCAGGTTATGGGGATAAACATCTTTAACACCGCCACAGTCTTTATGTGCCTGTCTCAAGTCAGGAGCCTGTAGTTCAGCGGTTGTCGTTGGTTCATATCTGTTATATTTGTTTTTCGTAAATGTAGTGTTGTCAAATTGAACAGATTTTACTAACCAGTTATTCGGGAAATCTTTCGACCGATTAACCGCTTAACCGGTACTTAAGTTGATGTTTTAAAGGTCTTCAGTAATCTAGCTACAAATGCATGGTTTGTCCTGGTGAAGATCTATCTTTAAT
>JAASAO010001799.1:0-29103 GCA_017311375.1 Mytilus coruscus | reverse complement strand
GAGGACATGTCATAAACTGTGGATTCGTTATCATTTGTGGGATACCAATTTTCGTGGATTTCGTGAGTATAGGTTAACCACAGATTTAAATGTTCAGTGAAGTACACATTTTCCCAAATGCTTGTGTACAGACTTTGGCAAAACGACGAAATCAAATATCCACAGAAATACAAGTTTTTCTCAATCCACAAAAATTGGTATCCACGAAAATAAATTAATCCACAGTATATAAAATATGATTTTCCATTCTCAAGCTTAAAGTTAAACTCATTAAAATATTCCAAACAATCTCCAGGACTTTTCAATTCCAAATAAGTGAAATGGAGCTTCTTGTAGACTTAAAACAAATGCAAATACCACACCAAGGCATTAAATCAAATAGCTGCATGTAAAACATTGACTTACTGAAATTATAACCTCCTCCTGTATTTGATGGCGTTGTTGATGCTGAGAAATCCAATCCTCCGCCACCTTTATTATTTGGAGTAGAGGGCACTCCATTAGGGGATCCAAAAATTACAGGCTACATTAGCAGCTGGCTGTGTTGTTTTTGCAAGTGTTCCAAAATGAAGTAAAATTAAAACATTTGTTCCTAATATCGTATTACCATATATCTTCTTGCAAGTGTCAACAAATGATAAATAATTATCAGCATATGCATAGATAACATTCTTAACAAGTTCAAATAATTCAACTTATATATATATATAAGTGTATGTTTTAAAATTTATGAACATATAGATCAAGATACTTCTGTATTAAAATTAATCTCAATTATTTTATCCTTCCATTTAAAATATCAAATGATACTATCAACATTATGAAAATGTTATATACGATTGCATACTTAGATTTTGATTTAATAGCAAGCACAGGTATGTTAAAGGTTCTGTTCCAAAATGAAATTTAGATTTGTACCATGTACATAAATACCCCGTGTATTCTTGAACTCAAGAACATCGGCTACATAGCTTCTGTAACACATATTTCTATCAAAAATAAATGGCCATAAAGGCGTTGAAACCCATTTCGGTACAATAAAAGTACCGCCAACTTTATAGTGTAAAAGATGTTTAATAGTTCTTAGGATCGTTAAAATTGACGGAACTTCAGATTTCCAATTTTGAGAAAAAAAACATCTACAGCTTCAGAATCAGAATTCCAGAACAAAGAATTAAATCTAACTACCTTTTTATTGTTACAGTTTCAAAACGATCAATTGTAAATGGCCCCACATATATGAATTCAAAAGATTCCACAGAAACACTCCAATCTTGGTGATCTATCATTTTGCTAATATAATCCGCTTTTGTGTTTTCGGACCTGGGTACCCATTGAATATCTATAGAAATACAGTACTGAATACGTATAGAATAAATTGATCTAGCAACTATTTGCAAATTAGATTTCATACTTCCGGATTTAACTATTTTAACGCAATTTTGATTATCTGTTCACCACTTTATAGTTTAAACTTTCAATGTAATTGTGAATGATCTTAAAGCACGTTCATTAGCTCTCAGTTCTCTCCATGTAGAACTTTGATTTCTTTCTATGTCACTCCATATTTTGTGAAAGTTTTTGGAATCAACCTCTACAGCAAAGGCACCCGCTGCACGCTCGCTAGCGTCTGAATAAATTACTACTGAAGAGCAACTATAAGCAGCCAGATGTCTGCTGTTAAGAGTCGTCACCTTTTCTAACCAAAATTTAAGCTCATTTTTAACTTGCTATTCTTCAAGTAACCCTAGATTCAATAATAATATAACAATAACGGGTCATTTATCTGGTAATATTAAGCTAAATTCCTAGCTGTAAAAGAGCAGCGAAAGAAACTAAAGGGACATTCACACTCATAAGTCGAAAATAAACTGACAATGCCATGGCTAAAAAGGAAAAAGACCAACAGACAAACAACAGTACACAAAACACAACATGGAAAACTACAGACTTAACAACACGAACCCCACAAAAAACTGGGGGTGATCTCAGGTGCTCCGGAAGGGTAAGCAAATCCTGCATTGGTTGTGTTCTGGTTGCTTCTAATGTTGAGAGGACAGTATGTTTTCCAGTGACCAATTTTCTTCCACAGGAAGCATATATCCCATGGGCACGGCTCATGCCGTGCAAAGCCCTGGCGAAAGGGCTGTTGAGGAGTAGAACGGCGACTATAAGTGCTGTTAGGATTTGGAGCAGTTTCAGATCTGGCATTTGTAGGTGCTCTGGCATACGGAGTAGGGCGACTACGTTTCTCTGCTTGCTTCCTGTAAAATGTAATAGCACAAGTTCAATGTTTAACTATTTGTCTGCTTGCCTCCTGTAAAATGTTACAGTACATGTTCAATGTTCATCTATTTGTCTGCCTGCCTCTTGTAAAATGTAACAGTACATGTTCAATGTTTAACTATTTGTCTGCTTGCCCCTATAAAATGTAACAGTACATGTTCAGTGTTTAATAATTTGTCTACTTGCTTCCTGTAAAATGCAACAGTACAAGTTCAATGTTAAACTATTTGTCTGCTTGCTTCCTAAAATTGTCCTGAACATGAATGAAATATTTGCCACTGGATGTTAAGCAACCAAAATCAATCAATCACATAAAATGTTTCAATACATATTCAATGTTTAATAATTTGTCTGCTTGCTTCCTGCATCAATGATTTTTGGTGATTAAAACTACCGCTTTGTTATTTTAGGGAAAAGCTGCATTTTATAACTTTTCCTCACAATTTATAAAATTATTCTTTAATCCAAGACATTTTAATTAATATTAACTTTCATCTAAAACAGATGTATGGTGGTGATTTAACAGACTTAGGAGGTTTATACTTTCAAATTTTCTTGAACTTGAAGGAAACATTAATGGATTGATACTTATGTATAGCAGTGTGTCATCACAAAATTTTACTTGTTATGAGAAACATGAAGTGTGGCTATAACTTTCAGGAGCACCCAAGTTCAACCTCAGTTTTGGATGGAGTTTGTGTTACTAAAATTATTTTCTGTTTAACGCTTGGTGATTGTATTTCTAAGTTTTTTCATTTCACCATGGTGTTGTATGTCTTACTTATGTTTATTTTTATTGTCATCTAATTGTCTTCTTCCCCTTTTTATATTAAAGTCTGAACTTTGAAGGAGCTCAGACAATTTATGACTCTGACAAGCAGTCTGCTATGTCCAGCACATAAATATTGAAAAGAATCTTAAAATGTCTACCCATTATATTTAAACTGTTTTCTTTTCAGTCAAAAAAACCATTGTAGCTGGTTAAATCTATCACATAGCCAGAATTGTTTACCTATTAGTCTGGTCAGGGGTATGGAAATATTTGTTGTGACCACTTGTCCCAGGGCAAGTAAAATTGTAAATCTTATTTGTCCGGAAGAAAAGTTACTTGCCCTGTTTTCTTGATGACTTTTGGAATGAAGATGTAATTTACTGTAAACATTTATTAAACAGTTTTGTACCACAATTAAAATGGTATGCATGGTCTTTGTTTGTCTGATAATGATAAAAAGATAAATAGAGTATACACCAATGAGATAAAAACCAAACAAAAAACAACTTTAAGCGAAAGAATCTTGAGGCCGATTTTGTAAATGATTTTTCGATGCTAGCTTACGAACCTGGAAGATTATATCATGACTTATAGTTTCTTCACTGTGAGCCTGTGCTAAGTTTTAAAGTTAATGAAGAGATGAAAACAAAAATTTATGAATTATTGAATTGTTGTTTGCAACCTCCTTTTCAAAAAAAAAAAAAACTTTTGGTAGGGTAATTGTAAATTTGATATGTTTTAAGATTACTAAGCGAAATAAAACATTATAGAACTTTAAAATCCTCTTTTCTGTTCATTTTCATACTATTTGTCCTTTTCTGATTTCCATTTCTTGTCAAAACCAAGTTCAGTGCTCAACAATTTTATTTTTATGAGCCTATTCTCCGTTGGTCAACTTCTAAGTAATGACCTGTCTAAAGATGCTTATCCAACTCATCCTGTCATTTAGCTTTCATTCTTGAAATCTTGAAATTAATAATGACTATTTCAGATGTATCGTTGCTATAACTTGATCGACAATCCCGGATCAATGGAAAAAAACCACGCAGAATATTAATGAAACTCGGGTCCGCATACATATTTTTTGCTGTTTGATAATCAATCTATTTCTTGATCATTGATGTTGTTTTACTTAAACATGTTGCTTTGGTCTTGTTATTTGATATTTTTTCTACTTTGATGAATAAATTTTGATGACTTTTCTATGATTACATAAATTAACATTGTCAAGCAACATTTTTTACTTGTCCACGAACAAAGACACAAAAAAATGCTTGTCCGGTGGTCAAATGTACAGTGGTGAGAGTCAGGCATAGCATTCCACACCCTGAGTCTGGTCATTGATAAATTTACACAAGGCCTTGAAATGAATTTCAGAACTACCAGTAAGATTTTCTTCTGCTTATTCCTCTTCTTTCCCTCTTTTTGGGGAGTGGGGTTGTGGGTGGGTGTGGTGTGGGGTTTAGGTTGCAATGGTTCTGATATGCCTTGACCACTCCTTTTAATCTACCTTCCTAGTATTTTATTTGATGTTATCTTGTAAGAAAATTTTATTGTATTTTAAAATGTGATACTTTGACTTAAAATGGCTACCACATACACTTACAGAATCATCTAGTGATGAGGTTCCTGGACTATCCTCTAGGTCTGCTGCCTACTTAACCATTGTCAAATGATGAATTTCTGATTGAACCTGTTCATCCTTAATCAAATCCAAGTCAGAATTCTGCAAGGAGATATTAAATTTATAAATACTGAACTTGAACTGCTGATTTAGAACCGGAGGTTCAAATTTAATTTCCTAAATTTTTTTATTTTTCTATATGTACAAATGAACATATGGCAAATTATTCACGTTTTCAAATTCTTCAATTTAACCAAATCTGAAATTTCATTTCTGTCATTTGATTTTAAATCAGTCATGGATAGGGATTATGACAATTTCCTGGTTCTTATCTCAGAAAATATGCTGACAATTTACATAAATGTCAAGAGGGTCAAGTCTATATTTGTTGCAAAAATAAATTCACAAATTCTACATAATTATGTAACCTCTTTTGAATTCTTTAGTTGTATGTTTAACAAACAGGAAGAACATGTTATGTACTTATGTATAACAGCTGAGGACATGACAACAGTTTCTAAGATGGACACTAGAGGAAAAAAGAAAACAAGGATTCCACAAAACAACTTGGAACAGTTCAAGCTGAAATGAAAGACCAGGAAATTTGCTGGGGTGAGATAGAAAAGAGTCTTAAGATAGCACAGAACAAAGATGAGTGGGGAGTCCTTGCCCTATGTGCCTCTGGGCATAACAAGGACTAGGTAGGTAGAATATTGAAGGAATTTAAATTTTTCACATGCAGATTTAGGGAGGGGCCCAGGAAAAATTTGTTGATTATTTAGGAATCACTGAAGCATGACTAGCGGGCCCCTCTTATGGTCAGTGGGCCCCACCTTATGAAAATTTCTGGATCCACCACTGACATGGTATGACATAAGCAGAAGAAGCTTAGTGCAATCATTAAGAATCTATGACATGTAGGAAAAATACAACAGAAATGTTTAATGAACAGATTGAAGAATAGATGGACAGAGACAGAAGTAAAGTTATGCTACATTTATTATTAATTGTCAATTTTCAATACAAACTATCACTAAAAGGTCATCGATGATAAAAAAAAACTTTCAGAATGACAAACCTCTGCTAAAACAATAAATCCTGCATCTTCAATGCCATTAAGAGAGAATCTAAATACTTTCTATCTAAAACTGTATTCTAAATATAAAAATAAAGAAGTGGTATATGATTGCCAATGAGTCAACTACCAGAGCTCAAATGATGTGCATATAAGTAATTAATCAAAGTGCTTGTAAGCACTGAGGGTAAAATTGCTTCAATTTATCAGTGGGAAGTAAAATTAAATATTGCATTGGTTGTAGTTGATTTAACAGCAATTCTAGACAAAGGAAGATAACTCAATTTTTAAGATGACTTCATTTTATATTTGAACAGATTTTGTTGCAGTGCAACATCATTTAGACAGTGCATATGTGTATTACAAAATATTCATCATATGAATCATATAGATGTTATGATCAGTGCACTATATTTTGTGTATCAAAAAGGTAGTGATAAGCCTTGGAAGATTTAGATATCAAGTCAGTCCCATAAGGTTTGATTGCATTTCATTTTACTAAAAGAAAACAACATGTTATAAATTTCATGCGTCCCATCAGGATTTTCTTTTCATCAGGGCATCAAAGCGAATATTAAAATTCAGGTTTCTGAGATACATAATATAAGCTATAATTTTATCCAGTCACCTCTAAACAATCAATGTTAAAATTTTACATACCTGTTTATACCATTCTCTATTTTTCAAATCAATCGGATTGAAATATCCAGCTATCAAACATATCGCCTGAAATATAACTTTCCCTCATCTTAATGTTCTGAAAATACATTCCTCTGGTTCTCTTTTCATAAAACCTGAAATTTTATCATAACCACAATAAGATTCATTGTGCTTGGAAGTTATTTTCTTTCTCTACTCACAGTCCTCTTCATTATGAACTGATTACGATGAGAAAATGGAGAATTGAATAGATCTTTGTGATGATTTGTTGATTTTCTGACAGTTAAAATAAAATGCTCCATGAGGCAAGCAATCGACCGCAGAGGTGAACCCTGAATAGTTGGGGCAAGTATGGACACAACATTCAAGCAATACAGCTCTGAATTTGGATTGTGATTAAATATTTGACACAGCATAGGTTTCTGACACAGAATGAATGGTCTAAGAACTTAAAATTTTAAATTGGACATTCACCTATTATGGTCCAATATCCAAAATCTAAATACATGGTTAGATTCAGCATATCAAAGAACCCCAAAGTTCAATTTTGATGAAATCAAACAAAGTTTAATTTTGGACCCTTTTGACCTCAATGTGGACAAAGTTGATAAGAGGCAAAATCAAAATCTAAATACATGGTTAGATTCAGCATATCAAAGAACCCCATATATTTTTTGTTGAAATCAAACAAAGTTTAATTTTGGACCACGATTTGGACCAACTTGAAAACTGGGCCCATAATCAAAGATCTAAATACATGTTTAGATTCAGCATATCAAAGAACCCTAAGAATTCAATTTTGTTAAAATCAAACTAAGTTTAATTTTGGACCCTTTGGACCGTAATGTAGACCAATTTGAAACAGGACCAAAAATTAAGAATCTAAATACACGGTTAGATTCAGCATATCAAAGAACCCTAATTCAATTTTGATGAAATCAAACAAAGTGTAATTTGGACCCTTTGACCTAAATGTGGACAAAGTTGATAACGGGCCCAAAAATCAAAATCTAAATACATGGTTAGATTCAGCATATCAAAGATATTCAATTTTTGTTGAAATCAAACAAAGTTTAATTTTGGACCACGATTTGGACCAACTTGAAAACTGGGCCCATAATCAAAATCTAAATACATGTTTAGATTCAGCATATCAAAGACCCTAAGAATTCAATTTTGTTAAAATCAAACTAAGTTTAATTTTGGATTGGACCTTAATGTAGACCAATTTGAAAAGGACCAAAATTAAGAATCTAAATACACAGTTAGATTCAGCATATCAAAGAACCCAATAATTCAATTTTGATGAAATCAAACAAAGTTTAATTTTGGACCTTTGGACCTCAATGTGGACCAATTTAAAACGGGCCCAAATCCAAAAACTTAATACACAGTTAGATTCAGCATATTAAAGAACCCCAAGAGTTCAAGAATAAAACCCCATTGAAATTGGTCAAGAAATAAGCAATTTATACAAAGTATCTTCTTTTGCACAATACTGTGCAATTGAATATTCTTGCAATTACGCAATACTGTGCAATTGAATATTTCTTGCTATTGCAATACTGTACAATTGACAATTTCTTGCTATTGTGCAATATTGTGCTATTGGATATTCTTGCTATTGCGCAATACTGTGCAATTGAAGATTTCTTGCTATTGCGCAATATTGTGCAATTGAAAATTCTTGCTATTGCACAATACTTATTATATAATAATTTACACATCCTGTTTGGTGTGTATCTCCTGCCATTATTATTTGCTTTTAAATATAAATCAGAAATAACCAACTTAAAATGGAAAATTTTAAAGAAAAAAAGGAAAAAGGAAAAAAAATCCCCCCAAATTTTTGAACCCCTTAAGATTCATCACCCCAAACTCAATCCCAGCCTTCCCGGTATGGTACCTTGCAGTACAATTTCAGAGATCCATACACTTGAACACAAGTTATTGTCTGGAACTAGAAAAATGCTTATTTTGGCCCGGCCCCTAATTCCTAAACGTTTGAGGCAATTACCCCAAACTCAATTCCAGCTTTCCCTTTGTGATATGGAACCTTGTAGCAATTTCAGAAAGATCCATACACTTACAAGTTATTGTCATAAAACTAGAAAAATGCTTGTTTTTGCCTTTTTGCCCCTAATTCCTAAAATTTTGAGACAATTACCCCAAAAATCAATCCCAGCATTCCCTTTGTGATGGAACCTGTGGTACAAAGTCAGAGATCCATACACTAACACACAAGTTATGTCTGGAAGTTACAAAAATGCTTATTTTGGCCCTTTTGCCTAATTCCTTAACTGTTGGTACCACCCCAAAATCAATCCCAACCTTTGTGATATTGAACCTTATGGTAAATTTCAGAGATCCATTCACTAAACTAAAGTTAGATGCAAAAACCAATGCGTCATCGGACGACAACAACGGACTGACTGACGGCACGACGGCAACAACAAATGGGATTATATATATACTATCATACTTCATGTCAAAATGCCAGATTTTGATTGGTTACTCTGAGGGACAATTTACTCTATCCCATGGCAAATACTATTACCCTTCACGGAGGCGCTTGCTCAAGTGTGCGCTTTAATAAATCTGGATGATTGTTATGTACAAGGTCATAGTTTATTACTTTGAATTAGAAATATAATAGACAGTAATAACAGAACATTCAGTATAATAAATTAAATAACAAATATCTGAGAGGGTGGAAAGATTGTTACCTTCGAAAGACATTGTCAACCTTGGCGCCTCAGTTGACAATGTCTTCTTGGAATAACAATCTGCTATCACCCTCTCAGCTATGTATTTATATAATGTTATATAAAGTTGCACACATCATTTGATCTTTTGAAAAATTAACATTCTTAAGTTTCTGCCTCACTGATATTTACCTCACATCCTTTTATTCATTTAAGATGGTATTAAAACATATGGTCATCTGAATCTGATATGCAAAAAATAATTTTACAAGGCTTTAAGACAAACTGTTCTAAATCATCTTTTCCACAAATAAGTTTTACCTTCTGTAAAATCTTGCCAATGAATCAAAATTGTTCTTTTTGTTGGTAGATTTAATCTTCTACAACAAACTTCTGTGACTTTCTCCCATGCTGTGATCTGAAAACAAAAGAGAAGTTCTTGTGATACAATTGTCATCATAGATGCTTTACAGAAAATGGTCCATGACATGTGATACATTGATAATTCTAGATGCTTAATAATGTAACTTAGTTCACCTTTTATACCAACTATTTTTAAAGTTATCTTTTGTTCAAAAGTATACCATAATAAAGGATGTGGTGCAGTATAGATTAGCTTGAGATATTAATCTCTGATCAAGAATACAACTTTTAAAACTGTAAAACACAGTAAAATCTTTACATACATGTAGTAGGATATTATGATATGTCATCACAGTAAAACCTGCTCAAAGTAATAAATTACGATAAATTATCTTCCATATAAGTAATATATATATATATATATGTTTGCACCTGTCCTAAGTGGAATCTGATGTACAGTAGTTGTCGTCTGTTTATGTAGTTCATACGTGTTTCTCGTTTCTCGTTTTATATAGATTAGACCGTTGGTTTCCCGTTTGAATGGTTTTACACTAGTAATTTTGGGGCCCTTTATAGCTTGCTGTTCGGTGTGAGCTCCGTGTTGAAGGCCGTACCTTGACCTATAATGTTTACTTTTATAAATTGTTACTTGGATGGAGATTTGTCTCATTGGCACTCATACCACATCTTCCTATATCTATATAAGTCTAAATTGAAAACAACGTTCTAACCTATGATTGCGTTGGATAAAACCGCAATTTTCTGTACGTGCATGCAAAACAAATTTCTTGCTAGAGGGTCTAAATACAGCACAAACAACATTTTCCAAAAGACCAAAAAGTGAAAAAGTATATTTTAACAAAACGCATTTGACTAACAGGTCGAACAACAAATGTTCTTAAAACCCTGCTGACTGCCATTGGCGATTGCCAAATAAACGGATCACCGATGTAATAAATGGATCTTAATTATAAATTTAATATTAAACAGAAAACAATAAACTTGCGGAAAAGATGATATACCGCAAACAAAAGGTGCAAAGGTTTTGTACACATATCCGGTTTCGACAATTAATGTCTCTTCAGTGATGTAAGGAATCGAAACGGTTTTGGAAAGCCATATAATTTACCTCAATTTAGGATAGACTCTTGAATTTTGAGGAGTCAAAATAGGATGAACGGATCATATAAACCCGAAGGCAAATATAATACAAGCAATTTAGACTTGTATATATATATATATACAAGTCTAAATTGAAAACAACGTTCAAACCTATAATTGCGTTGGATAAAAACCGCAATTTTATACGTGTGCATGCAAAACAAATTTCTTGGTAGAGAGGTCTAAATACAGCACAAACAACATTTTCCAAAAGAATAAAAAAAGTGAAAAAGTATATTTCAACAAAACGCATTTGACTAGCAGGTCGAACAACAGATGTTCTAAAACCCTGCAGACTGCCATTGGCGTTTGCCAAATAAACGGATCACCAGATATATATATACATTTGATTCAAATTAAAACTTTATTGACAAGAAATTTTCTCTTATATTTATCTAAAGTTATCTCCCATTCAACATGTTCAACAGTAATAACAATTTGTATTTATGAATTTATATTGTGCATCATTATGTATTTTATATTTATGCATCCATGACTTACATGTTAACTAAAGCCTATATCATGAATATTGTATACACAAATTTTGTTTTATTATTTGATCAAAATATAGATTTAAATAGATGATCTAAGTTAAAAAGGGTTTATTTTATACAAAATGATGATTATAAGGTCTTTTTCTGATATGTTAAATAAAAAAAAAACCAACAATTGTAATACCTTATGCACAATTAAAAGTGGGAACTTTTGTATTTTTAAATACATTGATGAATAGATACAGTAAAAAAAATTAACAAGAAAAGAAAACAGATGGGTTGTTCATTAACAAAGTATTATCTCTTTCAAAGTTCTGGAGTGCAGAAAATTTAGATAGAGTTATTCCTCTTTTATGGTTCTTTGCTTAAATAAGTTAAAGACCTTTTCTATTAATGCTACATGTATACTGATTCAAACAGATGTATGGTACTACTATATGTTTATACATGTATACTGATTCAAACAGATGTATGATACTACTATATGTTTATACATGTATACTGATTCAAACAGATGTATGATACTACTGTATGTTTATACATGTATACCTACACATGATTATAATAATGTTATAGATATATTACTAAGCTATATAGCTGGTTTTCAGCCATTCATTTTACTTTTGATTTATAATGAATCAAACCTCATTAATTGAACAACACTATATCTACATGAAATATTCATGGTCTTGGTGACAAATCAAATGATGATTTTTTCTAAATAGTCCAAACAAGTGGAAAGGAGAATGTAAAGAATATAATATCCTGGCTTTAATACCTTTTCTAAAATAAGAAGAAAGAAGAAGTAAGCAAAAAGAAATAGTGGGGGGTATTAGTATTCTTTTAATAAAATATTCAAAGGTTTCTCATATTCAAGAAGGTACTAATTCTCTACAGACTATGGCTAAAACTGGACAAAAATCTTTGGCTTTACATATGACATATACTTGTGTGCTGTTTATATCCCCTGTAAATTCCTCATTATGAAAATGACTATATTCACCTAGGAAAGGAAATAAGTACATTTTCAAATAAAGGAAAAATTGCTTTAATAGGAAATTTCAACTCCGAACTTGCAGTCATCCAGATTTTATAGAAAAAGATGATGCAGATTTATTTAATATACATTCTCAAAATATATTGCCACAAAATTATGATGTGGATCAATATTTGAAAAGAAATAACCAAGAAAAGTACTAAATGCACAAGGTAACAATCTATTAGAATTATGCATGTCATCAAGGCGGCAGATATACTGGAGATCTTTGGGTTTACATCCATAGATGCAGTACAGTTGATTATGCTATTGTAAGTAAGTTTCCTGACTCAGTAATATACTTCAAAACCAATGAAATCAACTACCTTTCAGATGATGCACAAATTGAAATATTTCTTAAATGTAATATAAGTGAAAACATTATATGTTTCCAGAAGATAAATGAAACCAATGAAAAAGTTGGTATTTTTGTTATTTAACTTTTAAGTGTAATGATAACTAAAGACTATTAAAGTCTTTTGATTGGCGCCATCAGGGTTGCAACCCACGACCTCCTGTCCTCGGCGAACACGAGACCAATGATGCAGTTTTATATTTGAATTGTAATGAGATGATTAAAGACCATTTAATGAAATATGAAAACTTCTGTTTGATAGGGTTGTACCGAAATGTAGTGAAGAGAGTTGAACTTAAAGTCATAATTGACCTCATTTTCATGGTCCATCGTTCAATGTTAAGTTTTCCTAATTATAACTCTTCCTCATATACTATAAGCAGTAGGTCAACTATATTTTGGGTATGGAATGGTTGTAATGTGTATGGAATGGTTGTAAGCTGTATGAAATGGTTGTAAGCTGTATATGATCATCTTGCAGAGTTCATCATTTTCATATTTCAATGGTCAACATTCAGTTGTTGTGACTGTCTCTTTCTAAGATACTATAAGCAGTAGGTCAACTATAATTGGTGAATAGAATAATTGAAAGGTGTACCTGTATGTCTGGTAGGCTGACCTTGACCTCATTTTCATGGATCATTGGTCAACTTTAAGTATCTTTTATAGCTTTTTCTCATACACTGTAAGAATTGATCAACTGTATGGTGTATCAAATGTTTGCAAGTCACATGTCCATCTGGCATCTGAATTTTACCTTACTTTCATGGATTTTGATAATGTTAAGCTTATGTTATATCTTGTAAAACTTTGACCCTAAAATTTTCAACATAAATATCAATCGTAATCAGTAATGCATGGAAAACATTTCAGCATGCACTCTTTTCTTTTCAGTAATAGTAGACCTATTTTTGTATAAATGACAGAAGAATGTTTCCATGGGACACAGATGCCTGCTTGTAACTAAGTAAGAGTCAATGTACTAATTCATACCTATTGACGTGTTGTTTCCTTTGAAACTTAATGATATTTGTTTCTGTATGTTGTCATAAATTTCCGTCAAAGTTTGAGTTCACTCTTGTTCAATAACAAACAGTAATGGGGTAACTCGAAGGGTGAAAGTGATGTCACCAACATTCAAACTTGATCTGTGTTAGGTGATAATCATAATGTATAAGTTTCAGAATATTTGGTTGTTGCAAAATTAAGTTACGAGTGCAAAACGGCAAATCCAGCAACTTTTCCATTTATAAGGGACATAATTTGAGAACAATGAAAGAGATGCCACCCAAATTTTATCTGTGTTAGGTGGTAATAAGCATTATGTATAAGTTTCATAACATTTGATGAAGGCAAACTAAAGTTAATGAGTCACCTATTTCTTGACGTGGAGGGACAGACCAGGGTAAATCTTGATGTCTGTGCTACTCGGCAGGCATAAAAATCAATGCAAGTTGTATATGTCCATCTGACCATGTTCACCTGGCCTTGACCTTATTTCATATTTCAGTAGTCAACGTAGAATGTTTGTGATTAGGCCAACTTCTCTTTAAGTATTTGGTCAATTGTATTTGGTTTATAAGAGTTTAGAGAGTACTTATCCATCGAACAGTGTTATTCTGAGTTAAACTCATTTAAATCCATTTAACAAAACTAATAGCTAGAATTTTGTATGGGTTACATGACCTTCTGACCATGACCTCATTCATTTTCATTGATGAACATAAAGTTTTCCTAGGTAGATTATACTCTAAACGAAAAAAAAACACATGAATTTCACTCATACAAAGCGCTTTTCTGGATTTACCTTCATCAGGAATGCGCTGTAATGAAACAAAGTTCCTTAATAATATGAATTCTACATGGAAGAAATATTCTGTAATATATTTTCTCTGCAACAAATATTACAGTATTTTTCCTGATGGAATAAAGATTACAGTTTCAACAGGATATTATGGCATTGTTTATTACAAAGTTTCAAGTGTTAGGTGGAGCAAACATACTTTTACAGCTGAAAGCAGAATATTTGAAGGCCAAGAATGTTAAAGAACCGAAACTATTGAAGAGCTATCTGACCCCAAAAGACCTAAAATAATAGCCAAATCCAGAGGAAGTTCAAACCTTCTTATCAATCTCTTAATTTATAAACGGACAATTTTAGAAAGGGTTCTTATAAATCATGCCAGTACCAAAGTACTGACTTCTGAGCTTATGATACCCTCAGGGACTTATAGGGCACCAGCGTAAAGACCTAGAGCTCCATCAAGTTTATTTAGTATATAGAATTGCTTTAAGGGGTAAATGTCCATCTGACAGGGATTAACTGACCTTAACCTCATTTTCATTGATCATAGAATATGTTAAGTTTGTGTGATGCTTATAATAACACTTTATCTCAAAGACTTTCAACATAGAATTAAATGCAATCCTGAAAGCAGTAGACATAATCCTATCAGCATGTGCTCTTATGTTGTGTTGTTGTTTAATTGATGTACACCCAACATTTCTTTTTATCAAAGGTAGAATGAATAAAATACCAAATCTCAGCTTAATACATGTATATCAAAATAAATGGGGAATGTGTCATGTCAGATGATGCCCCGCTTGCATATAACGTTATAAAGGGACATAACTCAAGAACTGTAAAGTAACGCTACCCAAATTTGTACTTGATCTGAGTATTGTGGTAATAAGTATTGTGTATAAGTTTCATAATATTTGGTTGAGGCAAAATGAAGTTAGAGAACGAGCGAAAAATTCAAATTTTTCCATTTGTAAAGGGCATAACTCTAAACGGTAAAAGATGCCACCAAAATTCAAACTTGATCTGTGTTTTGTGGTAATAAGCATTGTGTATAAGTTTCATAACATTTGGTTGAGGCAAACTAAAGTTAGAGAACGAGCGAAAAATTCAGCAATTTTCCATTTGTAAAGGGCATAACTCTAGAACGGTTAAAGTGGCGCCACCCAAATTCAAACTTGACCTGTGTTTTATGATAATAAGCATTGTGTATAAGTTTCATAACATTTGGTTGAGGCAAACAAAGTTAGAGAATGGAAACCAATTTTGGGACGTCGGACGGAGGTATGGACGTCGTACAGACGGACATGGGTAAACTTAACCCCCTCTCCGCTACTGGCGAGGGCATAAAATCAAAACTCATTTTAATGACATCAGTTTAAGTCAAATGATCATAATTTAACCACTATGAAACTCATGTTTGTTGAACATATCTGTCAGAAAAAGGTTTTACAAAAAATATTATTATACGATTCACTTTTTATTACTATAGGCATATCAGAAATCCATAAAATATATATCCAATTTAAAAGTTGCACAGCTGTTCCTTTCTTTATTTTATTATGAGTTGGTTAATAGCTGTGCAAAACAGTCATCGATCGCTTTTAAATTGGTCTATTTTATGATTAACGAATAAGACTTTAATTGATATTAATTCCACTCCCGGCATGCCACAGTTTAAAAGTATGTCACAATAGACTGGTAAATTCAATAAATGAAATTAATAATTTCCAATTTTCTTCTTTATTAGTGTTCATATCTAAATAAAACTTGGTGAATGTGTTTTTATGTTTTAATGAATATAATAAGATGATAAGTCAAAATTTTCCCATAAACAACTATTAACAATGTTCCTGACAGGCATAAAATAAGTTGCAGGATTAAACTTATGTGCTTGTGAGAAGTAGCAAATATCCATTTGTCTACCCACAACCTGCACTACCTAATACAATCCACTTGACCTTCTAATAAATATAAACATACATACAGTCCCAAGTCAGGAGCCTGGTTGTCTTTTGTTGCTGTAAATTATATGTTTAGTTGTTTTGTACATAAATCTGGGAGTTAGTTTTCTTATTTTATATTTGTCATTTCGGAGCCCTTTATAGTTTACTATGTGATATGGCAAATGGGTTTGCTATTTGCTGAATGTCATACAGTAACCTATGGTAGCAATACACTGTTAGTTTTGTTTCACATTATGGCCTAGTGAATTTTCAAAAAAATGTTATTGTGTTTCAATTCAATTTTATTGAAAAATCAGGTGAAATACTTCTTGATAAATAAATGTTAATGGTTACAGAAAAGTATCACTCAAATGGATTTAAATTCTACTTTGGACCAAATTTTGGGACTTTTGTGACATTTTCACCCCATTTTGCAATATCAAATAAATGCAGATTGTTGCCATGGTAACACTAAAAGACATTATGTTTCACAATTTTAAACAATTGGAAATCAAATCTATGAAAGATGCTGTGTTTCCATGCATACATGACACAAACAGTAAGCCTAATTTGTTAGAAAACAATGGAAAGAGGGTGGTTAAAATTATGAGTTTCAATTTTTCCTAACTGTGTATTACTACCTAGATAGTTGATATTTTCTGGTGGATAGTTTTCATCAATCATACCATCTTCTTATTTTATATGTATATTAATGTAGAGGAGACAAGATAGCTAAATATTAAATAATTTTCAACAATTGTTTTATTTTGTCTTTTTAAAGCTTCCATTTATTTTAATACTTTTATCATTTCTTTCATGAAGTATTGGGCAAATACATATTTTGACTGATTCATGGTAACTAGCAAGTAAAGATGTTAAATGTTTTAAACTTGTTCACTGTTTCCTGTTACCCTGCAAAGTGCTTTTGTACATAGGAATATAACAGTTTAAGATCATTTTAGTATAACTGAATGGTGTTTCACTAACACTTCTTTTGTAATCTCTGGAGTGTTGGTCAAATGTATATTCAAGAAGTGACCTGATGACCTTGTATTACTAGGCCAAAAGTGTTTTTGTTTATCTAAAAGCAGCATATTCTGTTGAAGTTGTTGCATTTTCTCTGTCCACTGTCATTTATGCTTGTCACTGGCAATCATCACTAATTTATTACCTCGCCATACAAAATATCAGATGCAGCCTTAAGTGAAGTTGCTTCCAAATCAAACTCAACACTT
Organism: Mytilus coruscus; assembly: GCA_017311375.1. Taxonomy (NCBI): domain Eukaryota; kingdom Metazoa; phylum Mollusca; class Bivalvia; order Mytilida; family Mytilidae; genus Mytilus; species Mytilus coruscus. The sequence goes on along the minus strand of JAASAO010001799.1, from coordinate 11,590 downwards.
CCTTGAACACTGTTAAGTATTGGTCTTTTGAATTCATTCCTACATATGAAAGCACTTGTTTACAATTACCATCACAGCACCCTGATGGTCGTTTTGATGGCCTTTCTTCACATACCCCCACCTATCAAGGTGAGTATCAAGTCCAGCTGTTGAGTAGGAAAAAGTAACATTGTTTACTGCAATGAACAATAATCTAACAAAGGCTTCAGCAAAAGCTTTCCTCTCAAATTATGGAATCCCTGTGCTCTAGCTTCCCAATAAAGGTATACAATAGGAAGGATTGACTAGTGGATCTTCTATGTGTCTGCTGGCCTCCTGTAAAATGTAACAGTATATGTTCAATGTTTAACAATTTGTCTGCTTGCTTCCCGTAAATTGTAAAAGTATGTGTTCAATGTTTAACCATTTGTCTGCTGGCTTCCTTTTAAATGTAACAGTACATGTTCAATGTTAACCCATTTGTCTGCTTGCTTCCTTTTAAATGTAACAGTACATGTTCAATGTTAAACCATTTGTCTGCTGGCTTCCTGTAAATGTAACAGTACATGTTCAATGTTTAACAATTTGTCTGCTTGCTTCCTGTAAAATGTAACAGCACATGTTCAATGTAATAAATTTCCTTCCTTTTCTGTAAATGTAACAGTACATGTTCAATGTTAAATCATTTGTCTGCTGGCTTCCTGTAAAATGTAACAGTACATGTTCAATGTTAAACCATTTGTCTGCTGGCTTCCTGTAATATGTAACAGTACATGTTCAATGTTTAACAATTTGTCTTTGCTTCCTGTAATATGTAACAGTACATGTTTAATATTTAACCATTTGTCTGCTGGCTTCCTGTAATATGTAACAGTACATGTCAATGTTTAACAATTGTCTGCTGGCTTCCTGTAAATGTAACAGTACATGTTCAATGTTAAACCATTTGTCTGCTTGCTTCTGTAAATGTAACAGTACATGTTCAATGTTAAATCATTTGTCTGCTGGCTTCCTGTAAAATGTAACAGTACATGTTCAATGTTAAACGATTTGTCTGCTTTTTCTAATGTAACAGTACATGTTCAATGTTAAACAATTTGTCTGCTTGCTTCCTGTAAAATAACAGTACATGTTCAATGTTAAATGATTTCTCTGCTTGCTTCCTGTAAAATGTAATAGCACAAGTTCAATGTTTAACTATTTGTCTGCTTGCCTCCTGTAAAATGTTACAGTACATGTTCAATGTTCATCTATTTGTCTGCCTGCCTCTTGTAAAATGTAACAGTACATGTTCAATGTTTAACTATTTGTCTGCTTGCCCCTATAAAATGTAACAGTACATGTTCAGTGTTTAATAATTTGTCTACTTGCTTCCTGTAAAATGCAACAGTACAAGTTCAATGTTAAACTATTTGTCTGCTTGCTTCCTAAAATTGTCCTGAACATGAATGAAATATTTGCCACTGGATGTTAAGCAACCAAAATCAATCAATCACATAAAATGTTTCAATACATATTCAATGTTTAATAATTTGTCTGCTTGCTTCCTGCATCAATGATTTTTGGTGATTAAAACTACCGCTTTGTTATTTTAGGGAAAAGCTGCATTTTATAACTTTTCCTCACAATTTATAAAATTATTCTTTAATCCAAGACATTTTAATTAATATTAACTTTCATCTAAAACAGATGTATGGTGGTGATTTAACAGACTTAGGAGGTTTATACTTTCAAATTTTCTTGAACTTGAAGGAAACATTAATGGATTGATACTTATGTATAGCAGTGTGTCATCACAAAATTTTACTTGTTATGAGAAACATGAAGTGTGGCTATAACTTTCAGGAGCACCCAAGTTCAACCTCAGTTTTGGATGGAGTTTGTGTTACTAAAATTATTTTCTGTTTAACGCTTGGTGATTGTATTTCTAAGTTTTTTCATTTCACCATGGTGTTGTATGTCTTACTTATGTTTATTTTTATTGTCATCTAATTGTCTTCTTCCCCTTTTTATATTAAAGTCTGAACTTTGAAGGAGCTCAGACAATTTATGACTCTGACAAGCAGTCTGCTATGTCCAGCACATAAATATTGAAAAGAATCTTAAAATGTCTACCCATTATATTTAAACTGTTTTCTTTTCAGTCAAAAAAACCATTGTAGCTGGTTAAATCTATCACATAGCCAGAATTGTTTACCTATTAGTCTGGTCAGGGGTATGGAAATATTTGTTGTGACCACTTGTCCCAGGGCAAGTAAAATTGTAAATCTTATTTGTCCGGAAGAAAAGTTACTTGCCCTGTTTTCTTGATGACTTTTGGAATGAAGATGTAATTTACTGTAAACATTTATTAAACAGTTTTGTACCACAATTAAAATGGTATGCATGGTCTTTGTTTGTCTGATAATGATAAAAAGATAAATAGAGTATACACCAATGAGATAAAAACCAAACAAAAAACAACTTTAAGCGAAAGAATCTTGAGGCCGATTTTGTAAATGATTTTTCGATGCTAGCTTACGAACCTGGAAGATTATATCATGACTTATAGTTTCTTCACTGTGAGCCTGTGCTAAGTTTTAAAGTTAATGAAGAGATGAAAACAAAAATTTATGAATTATTGAATTGTTGTTTGCAACCTCCTTTTCAAAAAAAAAAAAAACTTTTGGTAGGGTAATTGTAAATTTGATATGTTTTAAGATTACTAAGCGAAATAAAACATTATAGAACTTTAAAATCCTCTTTTCTGTTCATTTTCATACTATTTGTCCTTTTCTGATTTCCATTTCTTGTCAAAACCAAGTTCAGTGCTCAACAATTTTATTTTTATGAGCCTATTCTCCGTTGGTCAACTTCTAAGTAATGACCTGTCTAAAGATGCTTATCCAACTCATCCTGTCATTTAGCTTTCATTCTTGAAATCTTGAAATTAATAATGACTATTTCAGATGTATCGTTGCTATAACTTGATCGACAATCCCGGATCAATGGAAAAAAACCACGCAGAATATTAATGAAACTCGGGTCCGCATACATATTTTTTGCTGTTTGATAATCAATCTATTTCTTGATCATTGATGTTGTTTTACTTAAACATGTTGCTTTGGTCTTGTTATTTGATATTTTTTCTACTTTGATGAATAAATTTTGATGACTTTTCTATGATTACATAAATTAACATTGTCAAGCAACATTTTTTACTTGTCCACGAACAAAGACACAAAAAAATGCTTGTCCGGTGGTCAAATGTACAGTGGTGAGAGTCAGGCATAGCATTCCACACCCTGAGTCTGGTCATTGATAAATTTACACAAGGCCTTGAAATGAATTTCAGAACTACCAGTAAGATTTTCTTCTGCTTATTCCTCTTCTTTCCCTCTTTTTGGGGAGTGGGGTTGTGGGTGGGTGTGGTGTGGGGTTTAGGTTGCAATGGTTCTGATATGCCTTGACCACTCCTTTTAATCTACCTTCCTAGTATTTTATTTGATGTTATCTTGTAAGAAAATTTTATTGTATTTTAAAATGTGATACTTTGACTTAAAATGGCTACCACATACACTTACAGAATCATCTAGTGATGAGGTTCCTGGACTATCCTCTAGGTCTGCTGCCTACTTAACCATTGTCAAATGATGAATTTCTGATTGAACCTGTTCATCCTTAATCAAATCCAAGTCAGAATTCTGCAAGGAGATATTAAATTTATAAATACTGAACTTGAACTGCTGATTTAGAACCGGAGGTTCAAATTTAATTTCCTAAATTTTTTTATTTTTCTATATGTACAAATGAACATATGGCAAATTATTCACGTTTTCAAATTCTTCAATTTAACCAAATCTGAAATTTCATTTCTGTCATTTGATTTTAAATCAGTCATGGATAGGGATTATGACAATTTCCTGGTTCTTATCTCAGAAAATATGCTGACAATTTACATAAATGTCAAGAGGGTCAAGTCTATATTTGTTGCAAAAATAAATTCACAAATTCTACATAATTATGTAACCTCTTTTGAATTCTTTAGTTGTATGTTTAACAAACAGGAAGAACATGTTATGTACTTATGTATAACAGCTGAGGACATGACAACAGTTTCTAAGATGGACACTAGAGGAAAAAAGAAAACAAGGATTCCACAAAACAACTTGGAACAGTTCAAGCTGAAATGAAAGACCAGGAAATTTGCTGGGGTGAGATAGAAAAGAGTCTTAAGATAGCACAGAACAAAGATGAGTGGGGAGTCCTTGCCCTATGTGCCTCTGGGCATAACAAGGACTAGGTAGGTAGAATATTGAAGGAATTTAAATTTTTCACATGCAGATTTAGGGAGGGGCCCAGGAAAAATTTGTTGATTATTTAGGAATCACTGAAGCATGACTAGCGGGCCCCTCTTATGGTCAGTGGGCCCCACCTTATGAAAATTTCTGGATCCACCACTGACATGGTATGACATAAGCAGAAGAAGCTTAGTGCAATCATTAAGAATCTATGACATGTAGGAAAAATACAACAGAAATGTTTAATGAACAGATTGAAGAATAGATGGACAGAGACAGAAGTAAAGTTATGCTACATTTATTATTAATTGTCAATTTTCAATACAAACTATCACTAAAAGGTCATCGATGATAAAAAAAAACTTTCAGAATGACAAACCTCTGCTAAAACAATAAATCCTGCATCTTCAATGCCATTAAGAGAGAATCTAAATACTTTCTATCTAAAACTGTATTCTAAATATAAAAATAAAGAAGTGGTATATGATTGCCAATGAGTCAACTACCAGAGCTCAAATGATGTGCATATAAGTAATTAATCAAAGTGCTTGTAAGCACTGAGGGTAAAATTGCTTCAATTTATCAGTGGGAAGTAAAATTAAATATTGCATTGGTTGTAGTTGATTTAACAGCAATTCTAGACAAAGGAAGATAAAATAAAATGCTCCGCAGGTTGTAGCTTGATATGACCGCAGAGGTCGAACCCTGAACAGTTGGGGCAAGTATGGACACAACATTCAAGCTTGATACAGCTCTAAATTTGGATTGTGATTAAATATTTGACACAGCATAGGTTTCTGACACAGAATGAATGTGGTCTAAGAACTTAAAAATTTTAAATTGGACATTCACCTATAATGGTCCAATATCCAAAATCTAAATACATGGTTAGATTCAGCATATCAAAGAACCCCAAGAGTTCAATTTTCATGAAATCAAACAAAGTTTAATTTTGGACCCTTTGACCTCAATGTGGACAAAGTTGATAACGGGCCCAAAAATTAAAAATCTAAATACATGGTTAGATTCAGCATATCAAAGAACCCCATATATTCAATTTTGTTGAAATCAAACAAAATTTAATTTTGGACCCGATTTGGACCAACTTGAAAACTGGGCCCATAATCAAAAATCTTAATACATGTTTAGATTCAGCATATCAAAGAACTCTAAGAATTCAATTTTTGTTAACCTTAATGTAGACCAATTTGAAAACAGGACCAAAAATTAAGAATCTAAATACACAGTTAGATTCGGTATATCAAAGAACCCCAATAATTCAATTTTTGATGAAATCAAACAAAGTTTAATTTTGGACCCTTTTGACCTCAATGTGGACAAAGTTGATAACGCGGCCCAAAAATCAAAAATAAAAATACATGGTTAGATTCAGCATATCAAAGAACCCTATATATTCAATTTTTGTTGAAATCAAACAAAGTTTAATTTTGGACCCCGATTTGGACCAACTTGAAAACTGGGCCCATAATCAAAAATCTAAATACATGTTTAGATTCAGCATATCAAAGAACCCTAAGAATTCAATTTTTGTTAAAATCAAACTAAGTTTAATTTTGTACTGTTTGGACCTTAATGTAGACCAATTTGAAAACGGGACCAAAAATTAAGAATCTAAATACACGGTTAGATTCGGCATATCAAAGAACCCCAATAATTCAATTTATGATGAAATCAAACAAAGTTTAATTTTGGACCCTTTGGACCTCAATGTGGACCAATTTAAAACCGGGGTCCAAAATCCAAAAACTTAATACACGGTTAGATTCAGCATATGATAGAACCCCAAGAATTCAAGAATAAAACCCCATTGAAATTGGTCAAGAAATAAGCAATTTATACAAAGTATCTTCTTTTGCACAATACTGTGCAATTGAATATTTCTTGCAATTGTGCAATACTGTGCAATTGAATATTTCTTGCTATTGCGCAATACTGTACAATTGACAATTTCTTGCTATTGTGCAATATTGTGCTATTGGATATTTCTTGCTATTGCGCAATACTGTGCAATTGAAGATTTCTTGCTATTGCGCAATACTGTGCAATTGAAAATTTCTTGCTATTGCACAATACTTATTATATAATAATTTACACATCCTGTTTGGTGTGTATCTCCTGCCATATCATTATTATTTGCTTTTAAATATAAATCAGAAATAACCAACTTAAAATGGAAAATTTTAAAGAAAAAAAGGAAAAAAAAATCCCTCCCACAAATTTTTGAACCCTTATGATTCATCACCCCAAACTCAAACCCAGCCTTCCCTTTGAGGTATGATACCTTGCAGTACAATTTCAGAGATCCATACACTTGAACACAAGTTATTGTCTGGAAACTAGAAAATGCTTATTTTGGCCCCTAATTCCTAAACGTTTGAGCAATTACCCCAAACTCAATTCCAGCTTTCCCTTTGTGATATGGAACCTTGTAGTACAATTTCAGAAAGATCCATACACTTACACAGAAGTTATTGTCCTGAAACTAGAAAATGCTTATTTTTGCCCCTTTTTGGCCCCTAATTCCTAAAATTTTGAGGCAATTACCCCAAAATCAATCCCAGCCTTCCCTTTGTGATATGGAACCTTGTGGTACAATGTCAGAGAGATCCATACACTTACACACAAGTTATTGTCTGGAAGTTACAAAATGCTTATTTTTACCCTTTTGGCCCCTAATTCCTTAACTTTTGGTACCCCAAAATCAATCCCAACCTTCCTTTTGTGGTATTGAACCTTACGGTAAAATTTCATAGAGATCCATTCACTTAAACTAAAGTTATAGTGCGAAAACCAATGTGTCTTCGGACGAACTGACTGACGGCACGACGGCAACAACAAATGGGATTATATATATACTATCATACTTCATGTCAAAATGCCAGATTTTGATTGGTTACTCTGAGGGACAATTTACTCTATCCCATGGCAAATACTATTACCCTTCACGGAGGCGCTTGCTCAAGTGTGCGCTTTAATAAATCTGGATGATTGTTATGTACAAGGTCATAGTTTATTACTTTGAATTAGAAATATAATAGACAGTAATAACAGAACATTCAGTATAATAAATTAAATAACAAATATCTGAGAGGGTGGAAAGATTGTTACCTTCGAAAGACATTGTCAACCTTGGCGCCTCAGTTGACAATGTCTTCTTGGAATAACAATCTGCTATCACCCTCTCAGCTATGTATTTATATAATGTTATATAAAGTTGCACACATCATTTGATCTTTTGAAAAATTAACATTCTTAAGTTTCTGCCTCACTGATATTTACCTCACATCCTTTTATTCATTTAAGATGGTATTAAAACATATGGTCATCTGAATCTGATATGCAAAAAATAATTTTACAAGGCTTTAAGACAAACTGTTCTAAATCATCTTTTCCACAAATAAGTTTTACCTTCTGTAAAATCTTGCCAATGAATCAAAATTGTTCTTTTGTTGGTAGATTTAATCTTCTACAGCTTGTAAAACTTCTGAGGCTCTCCCATGCTGTGATCTGAAAACAAAAGAAAGTTCTTGTGATACAATTGTCATCATAGATGCTTTACAAGAAATGGTCCATGACATGTGATACATTGATAATTCTAGATGCTTAATAATGTAACTTAGTTCACCTTTTATACCAACTGGCATTTTCCTCATAACAGATAAAACCTTTAAATTTTTCTAGTATTATATAGCTGTGGTAATATTTACAAAATAAAGATGTACATGCATAGCAATTCCAAACAGTTTTACTCATTCATAACATGGAAAAATCAATCTTTTAAAGTCCAGTTTTAAGAAATGGTCATGAACACATGGTGAAAGATTGAACCACTGGTAAACAAAATGTTCAAGTCCGACAACCTGGACCATGTGTTGTTAAGTCAGACAACCTGGACCATGTTTGTTAAGTCAGACAACCTGGACCATGTGTTGTTGGTGTTTAAGTCAGACAACCTGGACCATGTGTTGTTGAAATTTAAGTCCAACAACCTGGAACATGTTTGTTTTTGTTAATCAGACAACCTTGACCATGTGTTGTTGATGTTTAAGTCAGACAACCTGGACCATGTTTGTTGGTGGTTGTTTGTTTTGTTAAAATATCTATTTAGAAGGTTGACAAATGGTTGAGGTAGTCTGTTGTACTATATAACATGTACAAATGTATTATAATTTTGGTAATTCATGATATCCTTTTTCATGTACATCATGTATAAACTATGTGTATTGTAAACAGACATCTGAATCAATTACAATTTGTCCAAACCAATAATTTGTTTAGTGTATACAAATCCTTGTCCAAACCAATTATTTACTCCTAATTTTTGTATAAACTACACCTTGAGCTTACAAACATCAGCTGTATATATATCCCAGATCATGATATCTCAACATTTGGACATACAATATAAAAAGAAGATGTGGTATGATTGCCAATGAGACAACTGTCCACAAGAGACCAAAATGACACAGAAATTAACAACTATAGGTCACCGCGCCTTCAACAATGAGCAAAGCCCATACCGCATAGTCAGCTATAAAAGGCCCGAAATGACAATGTAAAACAATTCAAACGAGAAAACTAACGGCCGTTTTATGTACAAAAATGACGAAAAACAAATATGTAACACATAAACAAACGACAACCACTGAATTACAGGCTCCTGACTTGGGACAGGCACATACATACATAATGTGGGGGGTTAAACATGAAGGGATAACCTCCCCTAACCTGGGACAGTGATATAACAGTAAAACATAAAACGAACTATAAAAATCAGTTGAAAAACTTTACTCATCAGATGGACAAAAATACAAGTGGGCGTGGCAGGGTACTTGTACATCCAACAACAAAAGACATTAGGAACAGATCTGAGGTACCGCAGTTATCTGACAGCTAGTTAAAAGCCACTAACAACTAATAAAAAATCATGCATCTAAGACTAAATGCAAATTCAATTAACAAGTTTAATCCAATTAAATAGTTTGCTACCTTTTGAAACCAAAAAAAAAAAAAAAAATTGGGGGCCTTGGTGGCCAAGTGGTCTAAGTAGTCGTTCAAAGAGAAAAAAGTAGTTGAACAACTGTATCACTAGCCTGTCAACACTGATTTTGTGAGTTTGAATCCCACGGGGCAGTTAAAACACCAGAAGCTATTTAAAATGGTTTGTGACTTAAGTTTAAAACTTTATATATGTATACCAAATTAACAAAATTAATTTAATTGGAAGATAATGTGGCAATCTTAATAGTGAAATGGTTAAAAAGTGAAAATATTTAAATTTGATATCTTAAATACAAAGTTTTATATATTTCAAATAACAGAAGATAAATTTTGTACCACTCTCCTTTTGTATATTCATCTTCTAATATCTAATATGCACTTTATTTTTATTTGAATGAATGAAGGAACATGTGGAGTATGTATCGTCGATGAGCCATATGTTACAAAAGTTTTAAAACATGCATATAAATCTTCCATATGGCACAAAATGACACACATATGTATTGTCCATAAGGTATGAATTGTCATAAACAATGATAAATATAAATATTCCACACAGTACTAAATGGTCAATAACCTGTCATTGAGTGGTTGCGTTTGTTGCTTTCATCATATTTGTTTTCATTTATTATTTTGTACAGTTTGTTCTTGTGTTGTTTTGATGTAACACTGTCCTAGGTTTATTGGGAGGGTTGGGCGCCCATTAACATGTTTAACCCTGCTACATTCTACATGTTCTACATGAGCTTGTTTCAAGTCAGTAGACAGTCTCAGCTTGTAATTCAGTGGTTGTCGTTTGTTGCTGTATTTCATATTTGTTACTTGTTTGTTGTTTTGTACATCGCAAGCCATTAGTTTTTCGTTTGAATTGTTTTACATTTGTGATTTCTGGGCCTTTTTATTTGACTTGGGTGTGGGTTTTGTTCATTGTTGAAAACCGGGTGACCTTAGTTGCTAATCTTCGTCATTTGGTCTCTGGTGGGAGTTGTCTCATTGGCAATCATTCCACATCGTCTTATGTTTATATTGTTCTTAAAGGGTTTTTCAGTAATAACATTTACTGCACTAGATACCCATTTGACAACTAATGTTTCTTCTGTGATGATTGTAGCCAAAAAGAAAGTATAAAACCTATTAGAAAAAGTTGAAGAGTTGATAAATTAAGAAAGAAAGCCAAAACGAACAAGTCTTTATTGGTAGTAATGCCATAGCAATGCACCCAAAACCAATACAAATAAAAGTTTACATCTGGAAGAGAGCAGGCGAGAGGTAATGAAATCAGATGCACACGAACCATTTTCAAAAATATTCCATGGCCTATACAACTCACAGAGCTCAATATCAGAATCTGGAATGGACTGCCACAACAACTAGTAAGTTGCACAACCCTTGAATCGTTTAAAGGGGTGTGCAAGAGGTCCAAGACAGATGTTCAACAATGTTTTAACATATTTTAAAGACTAAAAGTTCACTGTAGATAATTGCATAACCACAATTTGTTGTTCTCACCATGTACATACAACAATCGATAATATTCACATGGAGGACTGTACTATAAAGGAAGAAGGAGGAATCAGATCTATGCATGAGGAAGATACATTGCTTCATCATGTTCATTCTAATCATTTAAATCTAATAACATTTTTAGGTGTGAACTAGACCTTATTGCCATATAGGCATCTGCGGATTTTTCCAAAATCTTATGAAAACAAATAATCGTAACATATCGTTTAACTTACCATCAATTTTAGTTGTAATGTTTTTTTGAAAAGAGCTGCTCGAACTTGACCAAAAATTTGCAAAACAACAATTACTCTTCCTTTTATAGGCCGTTTTACTATTTATTTCATTTTCTGATATCAAAAATATTTCTTGATATCAAAAATTGAATTCCTGATATCAGAAATTGATTTTTGATATCAGAAAATTTTTGATATCAAAAATATTTTTGATATCAGGAATTCAATTTTGATATCAAGAAACCCTTTTGATATCAGGAATTATTTCTTGATATCAGAAAATAATCTTTATTTCTTGATATCAATAATTCGATTTTTGATATCAGAAAATCATTTTGATATCGAAATCCATTTTGATATCAAAATACATTTCTGATATCAAAAATACTGACGATTATTTGATATCAAAAAATTTTCTGATATCAAAAATGATTTTTGATATCAAAATTAATTTTGATATCAAGAAATGATTTTTGATATCAGAAAATAAGACAAATATCAATGATTGTCCCTTGTGTCAATAAAAGCATCCGAGCTCCCCATGAGCCATAACATTAAGTCTAGTGTTTG
>JAASAO010001322.1:0-30078 GCA_017311375.1 Mytilus coruscus | reverse complement strand
TGTCAAAATGAATATACAACTCAATCATGAAATTTTTATATCAGCACAAGTGTACTTTGAGATTATCTACAGTACTGCTGGTAAAATTCATTGTGTTTATGGTTGAAATGTTGAAAATAACCCACATGACGTCGTTTACTGACGTCATGGTCACATCATTTTACTGACGCCATGGTCAACATCATTTATCAAGTAAGTCATTATAACGTCAGGCAAATTCGTATTTTCTTTTCTCTTTGTTTTCGGAGTACTTTTTTTATTAAACTTTATTGAATATATCAGCCTATGAAAGTTAGCAACTGCATATGTATATTTAATATAAAAACAAGGAGCAGTTTGTAAGGTATCTTAAACAAATACTACAAAATTGGAGAAGGATAAAAGTCATATAATAAAACAATTGTTGACTTTTGATTTCAGTTGACACAATGATGTATCAACCCCGAGATATGACATTCACCGGCCGTTGGCCTCGGGAATATCCTATCTCTGGGGTTGATAAATCATTGTTTCAAATGGGAATGTGTCAAAGAGACAACCTGACCAAAGAGCATGTAGATGTCATTTAGTGATTTGTGTCCTAATTGGTTGCTGTCTGAGCATACATTGATGTATACCCTAGCAGTATCTTTTTATTCACAGTACATATTTCCACAATAGCAAAGTTACATAAAATAGGACACCAATCAGCCATGGCGAAATTGCAATTACCTATTTAATAGAAATACATTGTTAACTTATGATTGTACATTCTTCTTCTACTTTTACACATTCATGTATACAGGTACAAAATATGAACTGCCTCAGTGATTCTTGCTGTTATACATGTAGAATCTGTACAGCGTGCAGCTGGCATGAATCATGGGAAGTAATAAGTTGAATCAGAGGCCAAGTCAATCTATTTACTTGAAAAATGGTATCTGTTGCCTCTCTGCAAAGCACCCTGCTTTAAGGGGCATAACTAGAGTAAATACTTGGTCAGCTAAGGACAATAATTAAACTGATGTGGATCCAAGAGTTGAACCCCTCCCCCAAGGTAGATAATGTTTGAAGTGAAATGGGTAAAAAGTCTGCACTATCAATACATTGTAGCTCCATCAGTAGGGGGGCCTGGCCTCCCTAAATCCACCTCTGTGAAATGTCTGATATGTTAAGCCCTTTATGTCTGCCTGTAGACTGTTTACATTAGAAATTACATGTTAAAAAGCTGAATACAAGTGGTTCTGTCTAGCACAAAGCAATGTTCATTTTTTTCGTGTTTTAATTTAATATCTTAATTTTACACAGAACAGTTAAGACACATTGTAAATTCATAATACCATTTCCATATACAACATTTTACACAGATAAACCTTGAGTGATTTTCATGATTTTAAGAGGAGAAAAAAAATCAATTTCTTCAATTTTCATACAATTCAATATATACTAAAGCAGAGAACAAGTATAATGTATAAACATGATGAAATAAGGATATATGTGGTATAGTTGCCAATGAGACAACTATCCAACAGAGTTTTAATGACACAATTAACAGTAAGTCAACAAATGGCCTTCAATAATGAGCAAACCCCATACCTTATACAATACCTTGATCACATAATAGACATGACAGAATGTGGAACAAATAACATTATTTGAACAAAAACTCTTTTCCAGTTCAAAAATAATACTGCATGTACATGTAGTGAAATATTTCATTTTTTAATTTACAGATTGTTTATTCACTGTTGGTCACTTAGAATAATGTGAAAAAAACTGATTGAATTAGATATTAAAGTGTCTTCATAGTACAGTTGAAATAGGTGGTTTTCAATATACATCACAGTGGTAAAGGAATAAGTTCAAAAGGGTTAAAATTGGCCCTAAGATTTTGATGTTTTGTAAACTGGCCAAAATACTACAAATTTCTCATAGAAATAGTTTAGATATTACTATTAATACAAAATAACTTCATTTTGGCATATCACATTAAGAATTAAGAAGTATTGACTCTTTAAGTGTGCATAATTTGTGTTGTACCATTACATTTGGTAAAATTTTGAAGAATTCTTTTAAAACAGTTTTTCGCACAATTTACTTTGGCTGCCACCCACGATCCAGAAAGTTTTTGTGTCTGGGGCTTCAATATCATCATTTGCAACTTATGGTTATAGAACATTTTGGATCCTAGATTGTCACCAAAGATTTCCTCAAGCTTTTAGTTCCTAAAAATGCACAAAATCATTGCATTTTGACAATATTTCTAAAATGTGGTGATTTTGAAGCCAATAATGTACTCTCATGAAGAGATTTATTTTAACAAAGAAGAAAGACTTTTGAAATAGATCCATTTAAGAACCTGTTACCAAATTATGGGCCATTTTGAGAATATTTGATTTTAATAAAACAGTTTACCTTTAGTTGCTCTAAAATGTTTTATTCGTTATTTCATCTCTCCATTTCTATTTTTACAGGAGACTCATCTGATTGTGGAATTTTGTATAATGGAAGGAGTTACATACAGATGCTGTTTTGAATCATAAGAAATGACTGATATTTATTAATTTCGTCAGTTCCTAATTAGCTTCTTCAGAAGGAACAAAGTGTGTAAGGAGTTATATGTTCCTATTTAAAGACCTAACTTTATTTCTATTTGAGTGTATGAAAACAAATTAATTAATTCATTTTGAATACTCAGTTTAATATATAGTCTTATGAACATGTATATGTGACTTAATCTTTGTTGGTCTTTTACTTATTTATAAACATGAATAATTTTATTTTTAGCTCACCTGGCCCAAAGGGCCAAGTGAGCTTTTCTCATCACTTGGCGTCCGTCGTCCGTCGTCATCCGTTAACTTTTACAAAAATCTTCTCCTCTGAAACTACTTGGCCAAATTTAACCAAACTTGGCCACAATCATCATTAGGGTATCTAGTTTAAAAATTGTGTCCGGTGACCCGGCCAACCAACCAAGATGGCCGCCATGGCTAAAAATAGAACATAGGGGTAAAATGTAGATTTTGGCTTATATCTCTGAAACCAAAGCATTTAGAGCAAATCTGACATGGGGTAAAATTGTTGATCAAGTCAAGATCTATCTGCCCTGAAATTTTCAGATGAATCGGACAATTGGTTGTTGGGTTGCTGCCCCTGAATTAGTAATTTTAAGGATTTTTTTCCGTTTTCGGTTATTATCTTGAAAATTATTATAGATAGAGATAAACTGTAAACAGCAATAATGTTCAGCAAAGTAAGATCTACAAATAAGTCAACATGATCAAAATGGTCAGTTGACCCCTTAAGGAGTTATTGCCCTTTTAGTCAATTTTACCAATTTTTCTTAAATTTTGTAATCTTTACAAAATCTTCTCCTCTGAAACTACTGGACCAAATTCAACCAAACTTAGCCACAATCATTATTAGGGTATTTAGTTTTAAAATGTGTGCGGTGACCCAGCCAACCAACCAAGATGGCTGCCATGGCTAAAAATAGAACATAGGGTAAAATGTAGATTTTGGCTTGTAACTCTGAAACCAAAGCATTTAAAGCAAATCTTACAGGGATTAACTTGTTTATCAAGTAAATATCTATCTGCCCTCAAATTTTCAGATGAATTGGACAACTGGTTGTTGGGTTGCTGCCCCTGAATTGGTAATTTTTAAGGAAATTTTGCCGTTTTTGGTTATTATCTAGAAAATTATTACAGATAGAGATAAACTGTAAACAGCAATAATGTTCAGCAAAGTAAGATCTTCAAATAAGTCAACATGATCAAAATGGTCAGTTGACCCTTAAGGAGTTATTGCCCTTTAAAGTAATTTTTTACCAATTTTTTGTAAATTTTTGTAATCTTTTACAAAAATCTTCTCCTCTGAAACTACTGGACCAAATTCAACCAAACTTAGCCACAATCATTATTAGGGTATTTAGTTTTAAAAATGTGTGCGGTGACCCAGCCAACCAACCAAGATGGCTGCCATGGCTAAAAATAGAACATAGGGGTAAAATGTAGATTTTGGCGTGTAACTCTGAAACCAAAGCATTTAAAGCAAATCTTACAGGGATTAACTTGTTTATCAAGTAAATATCTATCTGCCCTCAAATTTTCAGATGAATTGGACTACTGGTTGTTGGGTTGCTGCCCCTGAATTGGTAATTTTAAGGAAATTTTGCCGTTTTGGTTATTATCTTGAAAATTATTACAGATAGAGATAAACTGTAAACAGCAATAATGTTCAGCAAAGTATGATCTTCAAATAAGTCAACATGACCAAAATGGTCAGTTGACCCTTAAGGAGTTATTGCCTTTATAGTCAATTTTAACAATTTTCATTAATTTGGTAAATTTTGGTAAGTTTTACAAAATGTTTTCCTTTTGTAATCTTCTTTTCTGAAACTGCAGTAGAAAATCAATATAGAAAACAATCTACTAATGTACTGGCAATAAAAATAATTGATAATTCTATAACATGAAAAAAACACATTAATACCTGATGATGGTGTTTCTTTCTTTACATTGAAAATGATGTCACAACTATAATCCCGAACAATAGGTCGAATGTCAGATATGTTTCAGTACTTTGGCTTCATTTTCTACAGATTCCGAAGTGCAAATGATGCTTGAATTCCTACACTAATTTATACAGACTTCATCCCTTTCACAGGTAATGCCTGCCTCATATTATATTTAAAACTTTAATAGAATATCAGAAATTTTGAGAGAAAATTAATCAACCATGCAAGATCTAAAACTTAATCAATATTGTTCAAATTATCAATTAACTATTAAAAAAAAATTCTCATTAAAAAATATAGTTTTTCATTTTATATTTTATCAGAAATTTAGGAAAAAATTGAATTTAATTGTGTCCCTTGTTCTCATTTCCTGGGATAAATCCAATACAAATTAAAGTATTGGTATTGAATTAATATTTAAGAAATATTTCAAACCTTACCATTTTCTTCACAAGAAGACCATATTTTCAGTGTCATGAGTATCAGTCATCATATTTGTTGTACTTTGTTGTTTAAAAGTTGAATACAAAAAGATCAACAAAGTAATTCAAAACCACTTGAATTTTGCAACAACAAATGAGAGTTTTAACGACCTCAGCTGGCTATACAACCCTTGCACAATCAACTGAATTTTTGCAGAAATCATTAATAGGAAAGATTGCCCTTAAATGATAATTTTTATTACCTTTTGTTGTTTTTTTTGGGGTGTTGCGCAACAACAAAACTTCACAACAAACTTTCTCATCACTTGCATTTCTCGTTAGATAAATTTTACAAAAATTCTCCCTGAAACTACTGTCAAATTAAACCAAACTTGGTTTAAATCACCACTAGGATATCCATGGAGCACTATGTATGATGACCCTGCCTGCCAACATGGCACACATGGCTGAAATAAAACACACTTTTAGTCTTATATCTCTGAAACTAAACGACAGTACAACAGTTGCATTTATCATGCATCAATTGTAAATAAAAATATCAGGTGAGCGACACAGGGTCCTTGGAGCCTCTAGTTATACGTCCGTTTACGGACGTATTATGGTATACCAATGTCCGTCTGTCCGTCCATCGTCAACATGTCGGACATTAATTCAAAAACGCTTTAACCAATTTGCATAAAACTTTGGTGAATTGTTTATATCTATTGACGTGAGCTCCTTTTGTTTTTATAAATTTGAGATTTTACGTTTCGAGTTATGGGGTTTTATTCATTAAAAAAAGGGGGATTTTTTAGTTTTCGGACAATAACTCAAGAATGCTTTCACCAACTTGCTAGAAATTGTGGTGAATTGTTTATATCTATTGACATGAGCTCTCTTTTGATTTTTATAAATTTTAGATTTTACGTTTCCGAGTTACAGGGTTTTATTCATTAAAAAAGGGGGATTTTCCAGTTTTTCGCAAACAACTCAAAAATGCTTTCAGCAGTTCTTATAAAACTTTAGTGAATTGTTTATAGCTATTGATGTAAGCTCCCTTTAGAATTTTATAAATTTTACATTTTACATTTTTGAGTTATGGGGTTTATTCATTAAAAAGGGGATTTTCCAGTTTTCTCACAATAACTCAAAATGCTGTCAGCAATTCTCATGAAACTTTAGGGAACTGTTTATATCTATTGATGTAAGCTCCTTTTGATTTTCATAAGTTTCTAATATGACATTGAGAATTAATTGAACTTTATAGTCTGACAACAGATTTACTAAGTATTGTGCAACAGCACAGTGTACAGTGTATTGCACAACAGCAAGAAATCTTTAATTGAATATAAATTCAATTCATATAACCAATTTCAAGTTCTTTGACAACATTTATTCAGAAACCTATAATATGTCAAATATTTAATTACAATCCAAATTCAGACCTGTATCAAGCTTGAATATTGTGTCCATTTTTGCCCCAATTGTTCAGGGTTGGACCTCTGCGGGCGTATCCAGCTGCTCTCAGCAAAGCAGTTTATTTTGTATGAGAAGCTATAATTAATTGACTATCTATTTTTCTCGCCTGCGATGAAAGTTGGGGGAAAGTGAGACATACGGATTGCTTTTCTGGGTACGATGGCATCAACAATTAGATAACTGATTTTTAGGTTATTGCCCCTGAATTGATAATTTTAATAAAATTTTGCAGTTTTGGTTATTATTTTCAAATTATTATAGGCAAATATATGTTGTAAACAAAAATGTTTATTAAAGTAAGATCTACAAATAAGTATATAGTCATGTTCATCAAAGTTTATCATGGAACAAAATGTTTGGCATAGTACCAGTTTTGACTTGTACTATAAACAAAGAATGGAAACTGGGAATGTGTCAAAGAGACAACAACCTGAAAACAAAACAGAAAATAGCTTAAGGCCAGCAATGGGCCTTCAACACAATCCATAATCCAACACCCAGAAGCAAGATCAGGACCTTATTCATTAATGTATGCTAGTAGAAAAAAAGAACTTTGACGTCACTTCACTTCAAAACAGATACGAACCAAGATAACAAAAACGTACAAGACTTACAAAAGCTACCTAGATGTTCCTGAATTAGGACATGCACAAAAATTAAGCAAGTTATACATGTTTTGTGAGATATAAATCAATAAATTTTGTACTTTTAGCCAATGTGGAATAAATAAATACACTGATACATACAGGAAGTCTATTTGAAAAAAAATATATCATGTTTGTACTTATGTTGTGCTGTAACATAACAGTCCCATGTTAAAGACAGGGCTTGGATACAGTACATACATTTTATCCCTCTTCACAACTCAAAATCTTATTTATAATTTAAGTGGTCATTTGTGGCTGTGTTCATATTTGCTTTTCGTTTATTGTTTTTAGCTCACCTGTCCTAATTGCCATGTAATATTCTCAGAATGCTGGATATTTTCCACACTGGTTTGTGTCCACACTTATTAATTACATTTTAACTTACAAGCAAAAGAAAAACGTTGATGAAAAATTTAAATAAAAACTACAGGTGAACGAGTCAGGCTCTTGAGAGCCTCATCTATTGTCTCTAGTTAAAAGAGCTTCCTGAAACTACTGAATCAATTCAAACCAAAGTGACATGATCGATGGTCCTTGGTGTGTAAAATATGGCTTGAATATTGTATGTCAATAAAAGAAGATTTGAAAGAAAAAACATCAGCATTTTAGGCGCATGGAGCCTGTAGTTTACCGTTTTGCTGTGCTCACTGATAACAGCTTTATATCAGGGCTGGGCTTATATACTTTGTTGTGTCTTTCTGGTGAGAATTTTATCTTAAAATATCACAAAAGTGGGTCAATAAAATTGACCACCTCTTGAGTCATACGGAGGACAGGGCGCTAACAAACATTGTTAACCCTGCAAGGTTCTGAATGCGTTTGTCCTATGTCATGGAGGGTGATCATGGAAGTGGGGACTGTGTTGGAAGAGACGACAACCAAACCACAGTGCAGAAAACAGCCCATGGCCACCAATGGGTCTATGACACAGGTGATCTGGTATTTCGGTGATTGTCGTTAGTTTGCTGGCTTTCATATTTTATTTTTGTTTCTGATTCTGATTGTGTGTTTTCAAAACAAGAATTAAAAGAATTTGTAAAGATTTGGTGCGGTCCACAAAGTTTACACAATTTTACTGTCTCGCTTGACGGAGTCAAAAAGCGAGACATAGGTATGCTGTTTCCGGCGGCGGCGTCAACAATGTTTTAGTTTGTGATTAGGTCTAGTTTATGGTGAACCACTAATGGTAGGTCAAATATATTTGGTATGCAGTTATGTTAGCATTGGCACATCTCATTACCATGGAGATTATTTGGCCCTGCCCCTCAGTTATGGTCTATTGACTTTGAAACTTTTGCTTACTTTTCATGTATTAGTTTGTGATTAGGTCAGTTTATGGGAACCACTAGTGGTACGTTAATGATAATTGGTATGCAGTTGTATAAGCATTGGCATATCTCATTTCCATGGAGATTATTTGGCCCCGCCCTCAGTCATGGTCTATTGACTTTGGAACTTTTGCTTTGTTTTCATGTATTAGTTTTTGATTAGGTTGTTTTATGGGGAACCACTAGTAGTACTGGTCAATGATATTTGGTATGCAGTTGTATTAGCATTGGCATATCTCACATGGAGATTATTTGATCCCGCTTCCTCAGGTTTATTGACTTTGAAATTTTGCTTAGTTTACATGTATAAGTTTGTATTTAGGTATGTTTAAAGGGAACTACATGTACTTATGATAAGTCAATGGTATTTGGTATGCAGTTGTATTAACATTGGCACATCTCATTTCCATGGATATTGTTTATAGCCATGTACTTTCAAGTCATGATTCATTGACTTTGAATATTTGCAAAACATACATGTTAAAGTGTTGGTATTTTAATTTCAACATTTGTATTATCGAAATTACAAAAAAGCGAGACATATCTCTGTGATAACAGTTTATGTTAAAAAATGATATATAATCTAATTACATAGTAGTATTGAGGTGATCATGGATGGACAAGAGGACCCGCCCACCCTTTAATATGCCGATACCCGCACTAGATATGGTATATAAAACATTGATTGAAGATGAAAATAGGGTGAAATATGATGTAAAGCAATGATTATTTATTACTTTACAAAAGTATTTTAAAAACACACGTTGGAACTTGAATAAATGCATGTAGAGCAGGCCTAATCTGTGGTCAAATCCTTTTGTCATCAATACAAATACTTAGGATTATTTATCAAATGAAAGAAAAAGAAATAACTATTGGATCGCTTGCCAACACAATATGTGTAATAAAAGGGTAAGCCATGATATGAAATAACGTATGTATTAAGGGACATTTGTACATCTGCGTATCCTTCAGTGTTAGATAGAGTTTTGTGGAAGGTTCATCAAAGGAACCACCTACCACAGGACTTGTCTCGGATTTTTATCTATATACCTTAATGTAACACTTATATTAAGGTACGTAGGGAAAATATTCTTAGACAAGTGCCTGTGCCACCTACCGAGAGTTTAAAAAAATTCATAATCAGAAAATTTACGATCAGTTAAAGTAAAACTGACAAATTCATTAAATAGGAATACACCGTAGAGGCAATGAAAACCATGTGTTAAACTTCGACACAATACCGATATTAAAGGTTACAGCTACAGCTTTCAAAGAAAAAATAGAGAGTCATAAAATTTAAATTGCATCTATATAAGAATAGCCCAACCATTTATGACCTTGGATTCAATACTTTCTATTTCTGTTTTCTGATATTTTCTTTACTTATTTTACTTTTTCTATTTGTCGTTTAAATACCGTTTTATTATCAAATGCACCCCAAAAAAAAAAAAAAATAATAAAAACTTATAAAGAAAAAGAAAATATTACCAAAAGACTTTAAAAAATAATTCCCTCGTTTCGGGACTAGTGTAACAAGATAGCATTTGAAAAAAGATTACATTGGAAATCGTACGTAAAATGAAACAGTTCGAATACACCGCGGACCAAGTACACATGTATATATATATATATATATATATATGTGTACAGGAAGTATTGAAGATCGACGACAAACTATCTGCTACTTATTCATTAAAAAAATTAAGCAAAACAAAAAAAACACGGCAAATATTCAGGAAAACACATTAATTTAAACAAAAAATGAACACTTATACTATCTAAAATGGAAGAAGGAAGCTGCGCGTGGTTTTTATTAATACGCCGTCTAAGTAAAGACAACTGTGTATTGACCTTTTATTAATAGAAAAACAGAGTTCAAATATATAAATATTCATGTTATAACGTATCGCCATACTTGCATCAAAACTTTTAAACCAATAGCATAACACAAATTAGTTTTCGAACAGCTCGGATATTTTCTCATAAAAAATAGTCAAACCCGGAGAGGTTCGAATGAAATCTTCCCACATATTAACATTGGTTTCCTTCCCCTTACTTACACTCCCTGGTTATTTGTAGCTGTACTAAAATGTTTAAGCGAAAAGCATATTTGGACCACCCAGGTATACAGACAGTTGATTTAACTGACAGTGTGTCTAATTGGGAAAGATATCATCTTGAAGACCTGAACATTTTTTATGCAGAAGACTTTACTATGGACCCATTAGAAATACTAAAACAGATACAAACTCTGACAGATTTCGACGAAGATCAACTATTGTATATTCATTCTGTCCAGGACTGGTTGAAGTTTGATGCATCAGTGTTAAAGTTGAAGTTTCAAAGATCAGTGATTGAGTCAACAATTTCTTTTTTATATGAAAAACTAACAAAAGAACCAAACATGTAAGCATCACATGTACTCGTTTCAGCGAAAAGCTCCAAAGAGCTTATTACTATATTGTTGATATATATAGATTCTACCACTGCATCGAGTGTGATACGATATTAATCCACTCGAGACAGTTAAATTTTCAAATTTAAAACGCGAGGCTCCCCGAGCGTTTTAAATATTGAAAATTTAACTGTCGAGAGGGGATAAATATCGTATTACACGAAAATTGGTGGTAGAATCTGTTTCTCTAATGATTTTCTTACAATATGCAGGCAAACTTATTCCTTCTTTTCGAATGATCTACAAAAAGATGTGTTCTTTCTATGTGACGTCATCAGGCATGGTCGCCTTTTTTCATGCCGTCACAATAGGAAATTCAGAGGAAAGCAAGAAATTTCGACATCATAATCAGATTTTAACCAATGAAGAACTGAGATCAAACGAACCACACGTTGATTAAATTTTTTTATACAACATGTACAATGGATGCAGAAAGGGATAAATTGACGAAGAATTCGAGAAATTATTTTACAGGTGTTGTCGACCAGTATGGTAATGCACAATTAAAGATAAACTATAAAAGATCCTAGTAACATCATGGACAGGTAGTAAACTTCTGAAAATGAACTAATTAGCAAGTACATGAAGTAATAAATAAAACACAAAACTTCTTAAAATTAAATTAAGATAAAACAAATATATTACTGGATATGCTGGAGATCTGGAAAATTGATGTTCAGTGGGTATATGTATCAAAACCACTTTTACTGTTAATAATTGACTAAAAAATATTAGTATAAATAAAATTACCAATAATAAACAATATTTTATGGTTAATAACACATGTAACAGAAATAGACCAATTTTAAAGCCTTCAGGCCCTATAAGGCTTGAATAAACTTTTACAGACTCTGTTCAGAAGTACACAGTATCACACAGGCACTTGTCTCAGAACAAAAATTTCCTATATACCTTAATATAACACAAGGTACTTAACTTGCATTTTAGAAAAATGTCAGCCGGTGGCGAAATTCCGTTATATGCCGATTTCTCGGCTGTCAACCCCACTAAAACTTGTTATGTCATAAATCTAAATTAATTTATCTTCACATTGGTGTATAACACGCCTACTTTTGTTGTCGAAATCATTCGTTAGAATCCTACCCAAGTATGTCAATCATAATTATTTCATCTATATATTATATTGAAAACATGATCCTAGACCTTCCAATTGAAGAACCTTGAAGCACCAAGAAAAAGCACACACTAAAAAACCTGTTCTCTTATATCAAGAGCATGAGAAATGATAATTCAGGTGTAGCTGCACTAAAAAAGGATGGATTGCACATAACAAACACCAAAGATAAGGCGAAAATCCTCAACGAGCAATTTCAAAAAGCATTCACTACTGAATCATCTGCAGATCCAATACCAGTAAAAAACTTATCATCACATCCACAAATGAATGAAATTAAAATATCAGAAAAGGGCGTCAACAAACTATTTCATAACATCAATCTGAATAAAGCCACAGGCCCTGATGAACTATGTGGAAAGGTATTGAAGGAAATGAAAGATCATCTCAGTCCTATCATCACACTCATCTTTCAAAAGTCAATTAACACTCATAAAATACCTACAGACTGGAAACATGCAAATGTCTGTCCTGCATTCAAAAAAGGCGACAAAAACAATGCCATAAATTACAGGCCAATTTCACTAACATGTATACTTTGCAAAATTATGGAGCATATCATTGCTAGTCAAATAATGGAACATCTCGAAAAAAACAATATTTTATATGATTTACAACATGGTTTCCGATCAAAACGCTCTTGTGAGACACAATTACTATCTTTCATACAGGACCTTGCAAGAGACAACAATAACAACATACAAACTGATGTCGTTGTGATGGACTTTGCCAAAGCTTTCGACAAAGTCCCTCACAAAAGGTTACTTTACAAATTAAAATACTAAGGCATAGACAATAATACCTTGGAATGGATTGGTGATTTTTTACACCATCGTACACAGACAGTCATGCTAGATGGAGAACAATCAGAAAAAATTGGGGTAACATCTGGAGTGCCACAGGGCACTGTCCTTGGCCCGATCTTATTCCTCATTTACAATGTTATAATGTACACTGCATGAACTAAGTGTACATGTAGCATGTTGGTCTAGTACAAAGTAGGGTTCATATTCAACATACATGTACATATCATTATTTTTTTGTCCTGATATAAATGTAATATTTGCCACTGGATTTTAAACGTTGACCCATCCATTTATATGGGAATATTGGGATAGCGGTTAGAAGCCATTTTTTTTTATGCATCTGCCTTGTTTTTAACAGATTTCTACATGTACTGAAAAAATCGAACCTGTCTGACTCTCAAGTCTTTTCTAATTTGAATCTATAACTTCTGAAAAGCTTTGGTCAAGTGAGATTATACAGAGCACATATTATTGATCTCAAATACAAATGGACATGTATGTCCAACTTTTTGATGTAATCATTCATGTACAATGTATGTCTTGTGTTTGTATAATAAGATAATGAAAATCAGACATGAAAAATGGCATTATCTCATAACTTCCATATTTGTTCTTCTCCTGATGCATGATGTATTTGCACAACACAGACTCCAAATTTTTTTGAATTTATTTTTAAAGTAATTATCATGATTATAAAGCTATAAAGATTTATTTTTTACACCCCTTATGCATCTCCTTTCATTGCTCTTCAACTTTGTACTTTATTTGGCCTTTTTAACTTTTTTTGATTCGAGCGTCACTGATGAGTCTTTTGAAGATGAAACGCGCGTCTGGCGCAAATACAAAATTTCAATCCTGGTATCTATGATGAGTTTATTCATTCTGCATATCTTTGTCATAACTTTCAACAATTATAAACCATATATTATTGGTGGATTCTTTGTAGTTACCATGTTTTATCTCTGCAAACATTGCTGTATACAGTGATTTTCCTATCATTTTTCAAATGGGGCCTGGGCCCTAGGCAATTGGGAAAATGTGTCGTATAACGTGTGAATTGGGAAAAAATAAATCATTGTTTTCATCATAGTTTAATGAGTTATTTATTAAAATTCCAATTTTCTATCATGACCAAATTTTAACATATTTTTTTTTCTTGGAGCATTTTAATTTAATATATATCATCAGGGTTTTTCATACTAATGATAAAACTTGATTAAATTGGGAATTTTCAGTGTTCATTTGGGAAAAAAATAGGGTTTTTCTAATTGGGAATGGGGCCTATATTCGGACCCAAAATAAAGGCAGGAAAATCACTGGTATAACATGTTTCAGATTCCTGGTTTGTCTACATCTTCAATGCTAATACTTATATGTGTTTCTTTTGTGTTTACTTGTAGGGTAATTACAATGAAAGAAGCTTTTGTTGTACAAAAAGTAAAGCGCTTTATTGCTGCTTATGACAGGCTTCTATCTGAAATACAAGACCATCATAGACAATTGAAATCATATGAAGGAGTTTACTCACAATTTATATGTGGATTTGCAGATTTATGCTGTCTAGAAACAGTGTAAGTATTTTGACTGGATTGTCTTTCATATAACATGTATGATATAAATATAAAGAGACGTGGTATGATTGCCAATGATACAACTGTTAACCAGAGACCAAAAGACTTGGATGTAAGCATGCGCAACTAGTACAAGTTAATTTGACTAATTTGACTAAAACCCCAAACAATCTCGGTTTAAGAAAGATTTGAGGATGTCTTTCTTTGTGTGTAGATACATGTACATCCTTATTCTTCTTTGTGTGTAGATACATGTACATCCTTATTCTTCTTTGTGTGTAGATACATGTACATCCTTATTCTTCTTTGTGTGTAGATACATGTATGACATGTACATCCTTATTCTTCTTTGTGTGTAGATACATGTATGACATGTACATCCTTATTCTTCTTTGTGTGTAGAAACATGCATGACATACATCCTTATTCTCTATATAGGCATCAGCTATGTTAGGCCATAATAAAAAAATTCTTAGATTGTCATCCCCCGTATGCATATTCTTAAAAATTTTATATACAGGTACAGATGTATC
This sequence comes from Mytilus coruscus, assembly GCA_017311375.1. Classification (NCBI taxonomy): domain Eukaryota; kingdom Metazoa; phylum Mollusca; class Bivalvia; order Mytilida; family Mytilidae; genus Mytilus; species Mytilus coruscus. The sequence goes on along the minus strand of JAASAO010001322.1, from coordinate 15,201 downwards.
ATTGAAAAAAGGTGAGGGTTTTATTTTCTATTTAAGGAATATTTCTAAAACTGAGCAAACAACATGGACAAATTTGAGAGGAAAGACAGTCAGGTCAGAAGCAGATTTCCATTTCTTCAAGCTTGGACTTCAACAGGAAAGAACAGATACATGTGTTTCAATTGTCAAGGTACACAAAAATTAATAAATTGTACACTCTGTCCTATAGTAATGATAATAAACCAGTGTTCTCTCAGTACCGTAGAAAGGCTTGTATAGTCCGCGGTTTTATTCTCCAAAATTGGACCTTCCAGACGGGTGCGGACTATAGAGTACAATAAGCAAGAAATAAGAGAAAAATTTCAATTTCGCAAGCGAGATGGTTTGTTTACGTTCCGCCATCTTTGTTACTGATATTGTAGAGGGCGCTCTTATCATTTTTTCAAACTAATAATTTTAACTCATCCATGTTAATATGTTATTTCTATTCAATATCAAATTAATACTAATAAATATAAAAACTAAACCTTTCATTACAAATTTCTCGTTTCTTTTCAATGATTGGTTGAAATAAACTGGTATCTTATTGATTGAAACGATACAAACATAGTGAAAAAGACAACCGTAAACCAGCGTAGAATTTGTAAACTACAAAACGTAATCGGTTATTGTTCGTTCCGTTTTGGTGTTTCATACTGACTAATTTGGTTTGTATTAGCTTAAGACCCTTCAAACATTAATGTGATAGATATATTAAAGACTGTTTTACAAAAGGATGGAACTGTTTTACTTTCAAAGTCGTATTATAGTGATATCTGTTATGTACGGATTTCGACTCTCACCGGTTAATTTCTTCTTTTACACGTGCTTTTTAAACTTCCTGTTTAAACATATACAAGTTTCTAAATTGTTTTTAAGTGAATTAAACTTATTTTAACAATCATGAAGCGTTCTAGAATCATTTACAAGCAGTTTCAGCTTCTGTTTGATGATGGAAAACAGGTTTTCCAAGAAAATACCATAACGACCGCACAGGATTTGAAATTACCGGAGTTTCATTAGACCTTTTCTAACAGTTACAAAAGTTTTTACCTAAAATTTCGTGTGGAGAAGGGGTGCGGACTATGTACCAGTGCGAACTATACAAGCCTTTCTACGGTATTTCAAATAACTCTATATGGGATTTGAAAAGAACACTTCCTTAAAATTATAGTACAACATTTGTAATACATTCTATCATATGATGAAGACATAATCTTTCAATCAGTTTAATTGAGGTCTGGAGCTGGCATGTCAGTTAACTGCTAGTAGTCTGTTGTTATTTATGTATTATTGTCATTTTGTTTATTTTCTTTTCTTTTGTTACATCTTCTGACATCGGACTCGGACTTCTCTTTAACTGACTTTTAATGTGCGTATTGTTATGCGTTTACTTTTCTACATTGGCTAGAGGTATAGGGGAGGTTGAGATCTCATAAACATGTTTAACCCGCGCATTTTGCGCCTGTCCCAAGTCAGGAGCCTCTGGCCTTTGTTAGTCTTGTATTATTTTTACTTTTAGTTTCTTGTGTATAATTTGGAGTTTAGTATGACGTCCATTATCACTGAACAAGTATATATATTTGTTTAGGGGCCAGCTTAAGGGCGCCTCGGTGCGGGAATTTCTCGCTGTATTGAAGACCTATTGGTGACCTTCTGTTGTTGTCTGTTCTGTGGTCGGGTTGTTGTCTCTCTGACACATTCCCATTTCCATTCTCAATTTTATATTGTACAAAAATGTTGTAGGTTGAACATAAAAACATTTAAACAGTTTTATACAGTTCATTGCATTGAATTGATTTTAATTGTTCTGCCCTTAGACATGTTAGATGTATCATTGACAACAACCTCTAATGGTTGTTTATATTTTTGTGGGTTTATTTTGTCTTTTCAAACCCATATTGATATAATAATAAGGAGGTATGGTATGATTGCCAATGACACAAATATCCGTCAGAGTTCAAATGAAGTGGATGTTATCAATTAAAGGGAACAGTACAGCCTTCAACACTTGAGAAAAAACCATATCGTACTGTCAGCTATAAAAGATCCCAACATGAAAAATGTGAAACAAATCAAAAGAGAAAACCAACGGCCTAATTTATAAAAAAACAATTTACGAAAAAAATAAATATGACAGACAGGAACTAATGACAATTCCTAAACTATAGGCTCCTGACTGGGACAGACACATAAAGAATGATTGTGGTTGGGTTAATTATGTTTCAAGCGCTCAACCTTATCCTAACCTGAAACAGTGGTGTAAGATTGTTATGTAACCATTTAAATAGATTATTACAGGATAAAACCTTTTGTTTTATGCAGGTTAAGAACAAAATGACAACAAAAAGAAAACAAGAAAGACAGCAGCAAAGAAGGAAAAGAATGAGAAGTTCAACATTGGACTCTAGTGAATCATCTTCTTATACCTCCGACAGCAGTACTGACTCAGAAGGACACAACAGAAGGAGACCAGTATACAGTACTGAAGATAAACATGCACCACCTCTAATACTTGATATTACAAATGAAAGAGTAATTGGACAGCATGGTGGGAACTTCTTCTAAATCTGAACAAATTCTATGGCGATTTGGAAACTGATACTCTCACGCTACCTGGGATGATTGTTATTGAAACTTCAGTAAGTACTTGAAGCATAAAAGAAAAACTTTGGTTTAAAAATACAGCTAGACTGACTATTGAAATACAATTGTACATTTCTGTCTAACAATGCGTTACACTTGAAACATACCTTTTAAACAAAATTAAGATCATTATCAGTCATATATTATTAAAGATTAATTTGACAGCACTTGACAAACAAGTCAAGTTAAGTCTTGTTTTGTAAACTTTACAATTTCAAGACACATGGACATACAAACACACTCATGAGCAGTATCATGTTTGTTGTAGACACATTAAATTGACCCTGTATCTTCTGGTTAACTTTTTGAGATGGTAATTACCATATATCAGGTTAAATTTTCTTGTCAGGATTCGTTCGTGATTTGGGCCTTATGAGAGATAGTTAATTGAATCTTTATGTAAAACAGGTACATGATGCTGAATATGCAAAGATATGAATGTCAAATTTTACTTTATGTTGTTATTCAATACTTCACAATCTACAATAGAAAAGTATTCTATAAGTTGAAGAATAAAATCTATACAGAAATAAAGATCATATATACTATTTACTACATAACATATGTACTTTCATCTGAAGTAAAGGATGGGTGGGTGGGAAACGATACTGAACTGTCAGATAGGCTTACCTCAAATGACAATTCTAGACTACCGATACTATAATTTAGAGTTTAAATTCTAGCATGAAATTATCATGATCAATATTACCTAGACGGGTAATAACTTCCTGTTTATCCAATCAAATTAAACATAAACATGTTTTGATGTAAGCACACATGCTTTAAGTAAACAAATTCACATGTTCCAGAGTAACCTTTATAAATACACTTTATATTTGTAGGTTATATTCACCCTTTTAGAAATGTCAAAGAAACATTTAGAAAAGCTGAAAAATAATGACGAACTTGACAATCAAGATGAGGCTACAATTTATTATTCACCACCATATGACATTCTCTGTGAAGAATCTCGAAATATCTTGATAGAAAATTTTATGAGACTCAATAATGTAAATGTTTAAGTAAAAAAATATACAAGTAATTTGTATCTTAAGCCAATAGATTTTTATATCCCCACTGTTGGAGAGAGGGCTATATTGCAATCACCTTATCAGTTAATTTGTCTGTTTGTCTGTCTGTTCATCCAACAAATATTTTTGTCACTCTTGTCAAAAGCTACTTAACAGAATGACTTAATATTTTGTCAGCAGCTTAACAGTGATGAGTTATGAAATGTGAGCAACTTTCAGATCTGTCAGACACCTACTTTCTGTTTGCTGTTACATTGTACTTTGAATTTTTCAATATATTGAATGAACTTAAATTTTCGTCACACTTTCCTCAAGTACCATTGAACAGAACAACTTCGTATTTAGTCAGCAGCTTGACAGTGATGAGTTGTAATGTGTGACCTAGTTTTTGATCTGTCAGATGCCTAAACCCTGTTTACCGATTTTCAAAATGATGAAAATGTGGGAGGAATTTTTTTGTCACACTTTTCTCAAGTAGTTCTAAACAAAATGAGGGGCCTTGATGGCCAAATGGTCTAAGTAGTCGAACTACTGTATCGCTAGCCAGTCAACACTGAGGTTGTGAGTTCGAATCCCGCACGGGGCAGGTGCACTCAACTCTAATCTTAATTGACTAGGATTGTCAGTTTTCCTACTGAAGGTCAATGGTTCACTCCAGGCACTCCGGCTTCCTCCACCAATAAAAACTGACCGCCACGAAATAGCACAATAGTGTTGAAAGTGGTGTTAAACACCAATCAATCAATCAATCTAAACAAAGTGGTTTAGTTTTCTATGAAGTTTTGTTATTGTTGTTAATCATTTCGTCCTTTTAATTTTTTGCCATGGTCTTTGCCTGTCTTTTTTGGACTTGTGATTTTTGATTGGCCACTTGTTGTCTTATCTCTCTTTTTCAGGGGTTATGACAACCACTATAACAGAATTTACATCATTAAAGTATAAAATTATAATAGAACTCTTAGAAGTGGTGGTGGGGTCGAGGGGTATATTGCAATTCTCTTGTCAGTCAGTTCGGTCTTCCAACAAATATTTTCGTCATACTTTTCTTAAGAATCTATGAACAGATCAACTTCCTATATACTAGTAGACAGCAGCTTGACAGTGAATAGTTGTAAAGTGTGTCAATGTGAGCACTTTTCTGATCTGTCATACACTCAGTTTCTGTTGGCCACTGTCTAGGTAAATAATCATTCCACTACAACTATGAACAGAACAAGTTAAAATTATTTTAATCTGTCTTAAAACTGTAAGACATATCAGGATCCAATATTGGTAAAATGTTTTAGGTATGGACACCAAACAAGTTAGCTGCCATCACCATAATAGAAAATTTCAAAACTTATTAAATGTATTTTGGATTTCAACCTTTTTTTTACTGTACCAGACACTCAATGAAAAGGTTGATGACTGGGACAGGCACATGCACTTTTGACTTGTTTAAACAAGTTTTCTGAGCACTCAACCCTCCCATTATATCCAAGCTATTTGAATAGAAAATGAAAGGATATGGAGTAAATGTACATGGGACAAAATCGCACACAATACATAGAAAACATAGAAAATTATCAATGAACAGGGCTTTTATTTATGTTCTTCATCTTGACAGTTGATGTAAGGTCTTCAACAATGAACGAACCATTCATACCCTACAACAAGGTCAAGACGGCCCCTAGCGTCGACTTAAGCGGTACTATTGATAAAAATAAACCACAGTTCACCTTCTTGCTCCCCACCCGCCTCGGAGTGCCAACTTGTGCGATGCTTGTGTACGACGGTTCTCCAGTCGAAAGCACCAGGGATACAAGAAAAGTGCAGTAATTTTGAAAGACATTGATCGCCGCTAAAATATGAAGCACAAATTCTAGGGTAGTATTGGATTTCTTCCTACTGTCCCATTGGTGTTTCTGCCCTGCTCCTGAAATGCTTGATTTACTGTATAAAATAGGTATAGAATTTCAAAACAGGAAAAAAAAATTCTAGCTAAGTTTTGCTTTCACTTGATTGTTGTCTCGCATGCCGCTAGTCACAGTACCCAGGACATAGGGATATCAATGTGGCGGCGGTGTTAACTATTTATATTAAGCTTTATATTTCGGAGGATAGAAGACCTGGGAGCTTATTCACGAAGCATCCGTTAACTAACGGACCCGTTAACTTAACGGGGACGTTAACGGGTACGTCCGTTAAAATTTAACGTGGTATTCACAAACGTTTCCGTAAACATTGTGATAACGGGTGCGTTAGTATGCAAATTAGACCTAATTGAAGTGTCGGGTGTTTTCATTGGTTTATAATCCAAATGGGCAATACAGTAAAAAAAATGTAGTGTTTTCATTTTCATCATAATAATGTAAACAGACGATGTTTAAAATTTTCTCGTAGTTAAGCTTATAAAATTTGCTGCAATACGTCTACAAACAATTAATCAACACTGCGTCTCGGTGGTGGTATTTTGTCATTTATTCGGAACGTTTAGTATAGTTTTATCATTTGATTTGATTGGCTAGTGGTAGTAGCATGCGCACCTCACAAGGGAAATGTAGCAGTTCGATTCTTTCAACAGTTCCCGGAGGATCCAAAGGTCATATTGGAAGGAAAAAATATTCTTCTTTCCAACCTACCCTAATATTTTTAGAACTAAGTCAAATATCTCGTCCTGCATCAATCCCTGTCGATCGACTCATGCAAAACCAATAATAATAGATCTATTGTTGATATGTTCTCGATCTGAATACACATCAAATATCTGCCACTGAAAATTAACCAAACAACAACAAATCAATCAAATTGTGTTAGTGTAGTTTTAGTCAAATCATTTGTTTCTCTTTTTGAACCACATTAGGATAATGTCTCCCGGAGTCGCATGATAATTCCGATGTCAAAGATGTATAAAAAATGTGAATTATGATTAAAGTTATAGCTGCGCATGACAACTTATTCAAATGATGTTACTAGTGACAAGATAACCCGAAATACTTATTTTTGCAATACCATAAAGATCAAGAAAATTTTAAAATCAATGCTGTTATTTATTTTTAATTTTCAAAGAAACAATTATTTTTTTTCACTCACCTTCAGAAAGACTTTTTGTTTAGAAAACAAATCAAACAATTAATCTAAAAATCCAGAAGAGGAATGATGGATGTCTTCGAGGATTTTACTCATTAAGGCGACGATCATTTTATTTTCTGGGGAAGAGGGCTTGGAATTTTTGCGAACGAAATATTAGTTTTCGCCTGTTGCTTGTTTAGTTTATGTCCGTTTTGTAAATAACTATTTCCTGAAATTTGTGGGGAAGAATATACATTTAATCCTGTCATAGGCGAGATTATTTTGTTAGTTCTTACTAGGCTAGCAGATTATTTTCCAAAATCTTCAGGTCGACCCTCCCCTCCTCCGGAAATTAAATTGAATTATCCTACCTGTATTGCACGAATTTCTGTTTCGCTCATAATTCTGACCTTCGTTATGACAAATATCAAAATTCTGAAACCTACAACACAATTTACCTGTATAGCAGGTTCGGATCCAGACACTTCTTTGACGGTGAAGACAAAAGGGAGAACATAAAGGGGTTATACGAAGGATGTTGAAAAGCATTAGGTGGATTTCAAAAGTAATCCCTCGGGGGTACCCCAGTGTATATAGATAATCCCAGGGTCTCTATGTTAGGGCTATAACATCAATTGGATATGCCAAGGAGATGCTAAAATATTCACAGAACTTGTTCAGAAGAGACCTTCGACAAATATTTTTATTTAGAGAATTATGGTGTAAGAAAACAAAGATTTTACTTATGTTATATTTAGTTGTTGTCCGTCGGGCGTCTCAGTTTTGTCTTTTACCGACAGAAACAAATGTTTTGGCAAATTGGATTCCTATCATTTCACAATAAAATATCTAAGCTTTACCAGAGGTCTTGGAAATCAGAACTAGACGAAAGAACAAAATTGCAGAGCATTTAATTTAAATCTGGATTATTTAAAATTAGATTTTGCTTTTCTAAGCAAAGCAAGTCTATCTTTTTACCAACAGTTCTTCCATAATCAATACAACTTTGAATGATAAAGGACTTCTAAGATCTCTATATCCGATGGGTCATTTTTATAGGCCTAATTCTACATAGATCACTTAAACTGAACTTTGACAGTAACTGGCGACTTTTAACATTTTTCAATCCTTTTTTTCTGAGCATCCCTTCTGGGCATGTTGTAAAATTACTTTTTTGGTTTGAAATAGTTTACCACGTATCATTCAATATACAACCGAAACATCTAAAACTTGAAACTTTAAGACTAAACTATAAAAAAATTAAGTGTCGTAAAGTTTGTTTTAAATTTTCAGAAAAAAAAAATCATTTAAAATCAAGGGCAGATAATTATAGAGAATTTGATAGGACGATTTGTGTTTTTTTAATTATGCAAGAAAATAAGGCTGGTGGCACCATATTTTGCTTTGAGATTTCGTAAGAATTTATGAAAAGCAATTCTCTCATGGAATTTTGACCAATTATATCTTTAATTTTTCCTCAATAAAGAAAAAATAAGTTTCCCCAAAAAAAATAACCCAAATAGAATAACCGTGATTTCGTTATTTTCAATGTATTTTAACGAAAAACAAGATCCCTGATCCCCAGTTTTAAGATTGAAATTTGAACGGACATCGACCCAGAAATCCTGTACAGAAGTTAAAGAAAAATCTATCGTCGAACATTTAGACACTCCAGCTACCTTATTTTCATTTTTCGACGTCAAAAAGCGAAAGGACCCATTTACCCTGTATTTGTTTTCATTCAAAAGGTCAACATATAAAAGTTGTCCAATCCTACTGGAAATTAAATACCAAAGAGCTTAGTTTTGGTTAACGATGATCTTCTTATACATTTTTGTGATAAATGCGAAAAATTTGCCAAAATTTGTCAAAATTGCGGTTATGAGTAAGTTATCTTCAGGCACTTACAATTTGGTGATCTGTTTGGAAATAAAAGCGAGGCGAAAGATACCAACGGGACATTCAAACTCATAAGCCGAAAATAAACTGACAACGCCATGGCTAAAAAAGAAATAGACAAATATACAAATATACAAACAATAGTACACAAAACACAACATAGAAAACTAAAGACTAAGCAACACGAACCCATGCACCAATATTGTGGGTGATCTCAGGTGCTCCGGAAGGGTAAGCAGATCCAGCTCCACATGTGGCACCCGTCGTGTTGCTCATGTTAGTACAAACCCGGTGATACGTCTAATTCGGTAGGTCACATTCGGGGGAAAAGGGACTGGATTGTAGTTACGACATATTCGGTGTCATTTGTGAAACGGATATTCCATAACAGTCAACCAAAAATAAGCAATCATATATTGTTAGAACCTTAAGATCACAAATAAGGCTGTGATCTATCCTTGAATGTGAATGTATGTAAAGATTGAAAGAATTTTTGAAAATGTCCCTGCTGTGATACCAATTCAAGGGAAGTTGGCACTTCCTCTTTGCCCCGTGTAGAAACGGTAAAATAACTGAACATGAGTTTTCTTAGGGTTGCTCCGCTACTCCGACACCCCTGTAGTCCGACACATATGCAGGCCGTAATTAAAAATCTACTTCATAGAATCGGTAAAAGTGGTAATTAACTATTGTCTACTTTCGCTTCTGAGGATAAAGAATTAAAGGAAAAAGACAGCGCTCCCCGTCTGGTATGTAAAAAATACCACGATCCTATGAAAATAAGGCAATGGACAACCTTGCAACAGTTTGCTTTACTACTATAACGTATGACCTAGCAAGTTCATAAAAAAACACTCCGCTAAAAAGTGAATTTGATTGATAGATTGCTGTTTACTTTAGTCCAGTGGCAAATATTTCATGCATGTTCAGGACGAGAAATAAATTAACAATAAATACAGTAAGTAGGTCCTGTAATAGGTAATCAACCGGATTAAAGGGTGGAAAATTTGGACTTCCACTGGAAAATGATCAGCTCCGTGGTATATTGGTGAGGGACAGAATTCTGACCGGAAGTGGCTGCGTATTTATACACCCCGCACAGCCAAACAGACGCTCATCATTAGCAAGGGTTTTACTGACGGTCACAAAAAGACCAAAAGTAAACGTATTTCTATACCATCACAGTCACTCTTAGGGTGAAGAGAATATAAAGAACATTTTCTCGTCGTAAAGGAAAATGTCCAGACCACAATATACTCCATAAAACGATCAACACTGAATAGATTTCATTTGCAATGAAAAGAAACTTATTTTATCCAAGCATGTTTTATCTCTTTAAGAAGTAGCTCCTCACTATCCTACTACCTGTCGATACATTTATTTTTGGCATTGCACAAGTCATGTCTTCTCTGACTGTTCATGACGTTAAAATACTAAATCCCTGGGATGTGTTTTAGTTGATTTTAGTCTCTGATGCATGATTTTTTATCATTAATTGTTTTTGGCTTTTAACTAGCTGTCAGTAACTGCGAGTACTCTCAAATCGTACTTTCTTTTAATTCGACCTGTTGATACTATTTTTAATACTTTTTTGTTATTTTATATTAATATGGATCTTGTCTGTATACCAGCTTTGATTATTTGGAATATCTACTAATTTTCACTTCTTCATACTACATTTGTATGAACATCAAGATTATTCTCCTTTAATCTGTACAGGGAAGTTTTATTGTTGATATTTACCCTTATGTATCTAGTGTTAAATTAGGTATTTATATGACAGACCTTTCTTGGTATTCCTAATTATTGGAAGATTTTATATAGACAGAAAAAGTATACCTAAAACGACAAAGTTATTTTTCATTTACCTGTATATATTATGAAAACCGGTTTTTTCAAAAGTGATTATTTTCTAAGGGTTAAATATTTCGCGGTGGTGTATTGCCATGGCTTTATTTGGACTTTTTTTTTGTTTGTTTGTTTGCTTTTTGGCCTTGAATGTTTGACCCTAATATTTTATTAACTATGTATTTACTTTCAGGTATCACAGATCGAATTTATTCGTTCATAGTGTGTTAATTTACGTTTTTGATTGAGTTAAGCCTTCCAATTGATGTTTTATCGTGTGTTTTTCTATGTTGTGATGTTATACTATTGTTTCAGAAAAAGGGAAAAGGTTTGGTACAATTAAAACGTTTAATCCCGCTGCAAATGTTTGCACCTGTCCTAAGTCAGGAATCTGATGTACAGTAGTTGTCGTTTGTTTATGTAATTTATACGTGTTTCTCGTTTCTCGTTTTTTATATAGACTAGACCGTTGGTTTTACCGTTTGAATGGTTTTACACTAGTACTTTTGTGGCCCTTTATAGCTTGTTGTTCGGTGTGAGCCAAGGCTCCGTGTTGAAGGCCGTACATTGACCTATAATGGTTTACTTTTATAAACTGTTATTTGGATGGAGAGTTGTCTCATTGGCACTCACACCACATCTTCCTATATCTATGTAGTTTCCATTTATCTACCCTGAACTTGAATTTAAAGATCGAAAACTTAAAAAAAAAATGAAAGTCAAAATATCCGTAGTAAAATCGTACAATCGATAATATTTTGTTTTTTTATTCAACACTTTATCAAGGTTGTTAAAAAAAAAACTCGGCGTCATTGCAGGTCCTTAGATAAGTATCTTTTCATAAATGATAGCCGAATCGGTTCCAACAAAAAAGCATGACTATCTGACCATATGTTTACTCTTAAGGCCATTATTGATAAGTTTTGTAGCACAAAAGAAGAAAGAGTGTTTTTTGCTTTTTTGATTTAGAGAAGGCTTTTAATATTGTCATACACCAAGGGATAAAACTCAAGTTATTAAAAATCGGTAAGGTTCAAACTTTTACAATATCATTAAGAGTATGTATGCTCTCAGTAAATTTTGTGTTCTATCAAAAAATAGAGTGACGGACTTTTTAAAGGTCCTTGATTATTAAAATTTTAAAAAATGACCTTCCTGATTGTCTCGAAAATTCGCCTGATCCAGTCTTTGGTAATTGATGAGCAGTCCATTATTTATCATATGCAGATGATAATATTGTCATTTTTCTCAACCTCAGGAAAGATGAGGAAAGGACCTCAGAGTAAAATTAATCGATTAAGTACGTATTGCAAAGGCTGGTGTTTGAGAATTTGTCCCAATAAAACAATAATAAGATGCTTGTTTTTAATAAAGCAGACAGGCATATCAAGCATTTTATCTTAATGAAATATTTATTAATTGTGATCAACATTTTAGTGCATCTCAATCTCTTTCCTTCGGTCAAAGGGAATTGTATGGCAAGGCATTAAAAGCATACTACAAGCTATACAAGGACTTCTTGTCATTGAATCCAAATATAAAACAGTCTTCATGTGTTCGATCATACAATTCTTTTAGAAATAGAAACAGTTTAGAAATTTTGAGATAGTTTAAGCCTTTCAAAAGAAATTTTTAATCTCAGACTAAAACAGTAGATCAGGCTTATTCTAAGCTTCTTTCAGGATATTTGTAAACTCTTTCTTGGTGTGTTGGAAAGGGCAACACATATTGCCAACCTTTCACAACTAAGGCAATTCCTTCCACATTTTGGCATAACAAAGCCTTAGACTTAAAAATATGAGTTCATCTTTTCATTTAATAAAGGAAGCTTATTTGGAGTCAACATTGCTACACGAGTAAAAATTCCCTCATGGTATGGATATTTCAACTTACCAAAGAATATAAAATGTGTTGGTAGTTTAGCTTCTACAAGCAATTATAGACATACATTTTTTATGCAAAAGAAATCTGTATCAGTACTACAAGGATCAATGGAGACTTAAAATGCATATCTGTGTTGATAGAAAGCTTTGTAGCTACAAAACCTTCAAGACAAATTTTGGTCTTGAAAGACATCTGATTATGTTACGATCCCCTGAGCGAGGGTGAAAATTTACTCGTTTGCTTATTGCGTCACATAGACTTAGAATAGAGCAAGGTCGTTATCACGTCACTTCCCGGTAAAACAGAGTATGTTTCAGGAGCACCTCAAATGCAATTGATGATGAAATTTTGTTTTTGTTTTTGTTTTTGTTTTTGCCTACCATCTCTAACTACATTGTAAGAGAAAATGCAATTTTTTTTCGATTAACTGACTCTGTTCCAACTTTAAACACTTGATTCCTAGCCAGAAACTGATCTGGCTACTTAATGTAGAGTTGACATACTAATTTCTGTTTGTAACTTTAATGATGAATGCCAAATATATATCTATAATCTTCTCTGCACTAGACATGATGATGGCATGTTGGTGCCTAGACTCACCAATAATAGTATGCCCTTTTGTATGTTTTTATTTTTAGAAAAACAGGATTATTCCCAGATAAATTTATTTTTTCTACTTTTTCCTAAAACAATGTGTGCTCCATGTGACATCATTGAATAGAAATAAAACGTCTTTTTTCATACCCTAATTTATTTTATAATTAACGTTTTTCCATAAACTCAAAATATTTTTTGGGATTTATTCATATATAAAAACCTGCAAAACTATGCCAGTAAAGAATAATCACTTTTATTCGATTACAGAAATAGAGTTGTTGGTCATTTGATCAACGATTAGGAATACAAAAAACGTAAACAACAGACAAACGACTGTTTAAAATTCAATGGGATCTCAACGAATCGCAAAAATAAAACCTCGCATTTTTGCCGAGGGTCATTAAATCGCAAAAATAAATGCACGCATTCATTTCTGAATTTACAGTTCTGGAGCCATTTCGAAGGTTTTCTATACATTTTTTTCTAAATGAAGTGATACCAATTTCTAACTTGACAACAACGTTAGTTAGTAGTTGTTTTAAGTAAAAATAATTTGCAATTTGATTATACACTTTATAATTTGGTCGTTTTTTACTTTTTGTACTTCTTCTCTTGATTGCCTTTATATTTTATTCAATTCAATAGTATTGTTGCTTATAAGCCCTACACTTACTTAGTATGTGACAAGAAAATCAAATAAGGACAGCAAAATGAAATATTATTTATATGTACAGAATGTGTACAACTAGTTAAGCATAAATAACTAAACCAATCTCAATCTTCCATAACCCGAATGATCACTTTGGATGACCGTTGAAAACACGTGTGTGTGTGTGTGTGTGTCAGAATACCATGAACATAAGTTAAGCTAGTCGATGTTACAATAGGCCCTTCGTACATGTACTTATCGCAGAACTTATCATTGGATTACGCTTGATACATAACGACGACAGAAATCGATTATGCTTGGGTTTTTTCCCCTACTCAATATTGATTTTTCTTTTCATCTTGCATATTCTTACGACTGTTCTTCAATTTTTATTAAAAAATGTCGTATTCGTTTTCGTATTGCATATAAGAAATATTATAAAATTCGAATCCATATATATAATGCATTCTTTAAAAGTGCCCGTTTAACGGATATGTTAACGTCCCCGTTAATTGTCGGGCTTAACGGAACATTTAACGGAGACGTTAACGGGTGCGTTAATTAACGGAGGCTTTGTGAATACGAATTAAAATTAGCGGAAAATTAACGGAGATATTAACGGGTCCGTTAGCTAACGGATGCTTTGTGAATATGCTCCCTGGAGGCTTCATACTTTGTATACAGATGACTTTTGTTACGAAGTTTTCGTCTGTGATATTTCCGTTGTCCTTGACCTCATTTACATTGTTCAGTGGCTGCTTGAAAAAAAAAACAGTTTTGTTTTTTGTCATATGAAATTCTCACTCTTTATGAGAAATAGGATAACTATGTTATGTAATATGGATTCCTCCGAAGGTCTACATGTCCATCAGTCATGTTTCACTTGAAACATTAAGTTTTTGTGATTTGGTCTGTTTCTCTCATATCATAAGCAATAGCTCAACTAGATTTGTTGTATGAAATGATTGTTAGGTGTAAGGTGTATATGTCTGTCTGGTCATTTTCGTCTGACCTTGACCTCATTTTAATGGTCCTGATTGGTAAATGTTCAGTTTTCTTTGTTAAGTCTTTTTCTTTAATACTATGCAATAGGTCATATTCAATTGATGTATGGCGTGATTGTAAGGTGTGCATGTCTGAATGCGATGCAGGACCATTGGGTAGTGAAATTTCTTGTAACAATACAAGCTGTTTGGGCAGTCTTTGAAGTACCGACCTTGCAGCATTAAAGTAACCAGAAATGTCGTTTGCAATAATTTGGAAAACAACACCCTCGCCATATATTTATGTTATAACTATGAAATAATATTTGTAATATTAGTATATTTTATGTTATAACCACAATGGAATAAATGCTTAAAAATATGGACGATACGTCTTTACAAGGTATGGACGATACATTCTATGGACGATGTGACGGTATGGCCGACACATCCTATAGACGACCTGGAAGTATAGCCTGGCATCCTGACCCAATCTAATACTTCGTCTACTGTTGAGCAGTGAGCCAGGATCCAAGGCTACCTGGAAGTATGGCCGGTCGCGTCTCGAAAGTCGAGCAGTGAGCCAGGATCCCAG